>JAHWFO010002456.1:1565495-1594147 GCA_023313115.1 Rhysida immarginata
GGGCTCAACAGGAAAAAGGGTATATAAAAATAAACTAAATATAATAAAAGTGATAAAAATATTTTGTATTATAGTATACAGGGTGTAACAGTTTGTCACAAACTTGTAGCTTGTAGATGGTTGAAATTTGAAAATAATACAACTGTGGCACAAATTATGAAACAAATATTGATGTAATTTTAATTATTCTTTTTAATAAGAATTTTATTACTAAAATACTCTTGGGTGTCCTCTGGCTGTTGTAATCATCAGGTCATTGGTTAAAATCCCAAAGTGGCATAGATGGTTACGTTCGTTCTTTCTAGCCCCACCAATCCGCTTATTGTCCAGTTTCCCTTTAATTAACCACGGTAAAAAAAAAATAAAAATAAAGAAAACATGATCTCATCCTGCAGTGGACAGATGACAAACACATGATGAATATGACATCAAATGGTTGCAGGGGAACTTACTTGGGACAAAAACTATTCATAAAAAATTCATCTAAATCAGTAATCATTTAAATCAACTTTGTTAAGTTGGATAGAGCTGCATACAACACATACACTACTAAAATGCAAATTTGAACTTGATCAATATGCTTGTGTGATATTGCATGTCAGTTATAGTGATTCTTTTTTTTACCTATCAGTTTATATATGTTAAACCATGTAGAACTGTATGAAGTGAATCAGTGTTTAATTATTTCATCAGTAAAGGTCAGCCTAAAGGCGGGTTTTCAAAGACACACTGTCTGCGTGTGCGTGCTTATGTATGCATTTGAAGATCAACCAGTCAGATCTCGTTGAACATCAATGGATTGCTCACACACCAGGATTCCCTCGCAGTCAACTTTTCAATCCGTATGGATGCGTTTAAACGGATCACATGACAAAATCCACCAATCATACAGCTTTCAATCGTTTCATGAAAATGGCGACTCCCGAACAACAAATGTGCAAAGACGAGCTTCCAGAAGTACAAACATATCCAGTTCTTTAAGATTCAAAAAATTCTCGATATAAATACAAGAGAACAAACAGGGAACATTAAATCTGTACAATCTTTGCTCCACCATTTGCAGCAACTCATCATACACTTCAGGAGACATCCGAAAGTAATTTTGAAAGGAGTCTCGCTTCATGTAATAAATTTCTAAAATCGCCTTCCATTTCTAAAATTTCTAAATTCGCTCAATTTTGAAGTAAAGAGCCAACCTACCATCTTTTACTTCTTTGTCTTCTTTTATGTCTTCGATATAATGCCAATAACAGAATATCTTCGTCAATATTTTCACACAGAAAATGGCTATGAAAACTGGGCTTGTGTGAACGGATACGGACGCATGTAACTTATATCCACACATAAGCAGATAACGTGTTTTTGAAAACCCGCCTTAACGATCGTGCTGAGTTTCACATGGTGCCGTGTACTAAATAAAGGATAAAATTCAAAGTTGGAAATAATAAATTTATTAAAGAAACGATAACTTAATGAATGGATGGATATAAATGGATATATTACAGAGATCAGAAAGAAAGGAATTTAGTGAAATAGGACTTCATTTTGCATTATGAAGGCACAATGTGATGCTTTTAATGAACTAGGATAAAGGATGAATGGAGACTACAGATTCATCCTAGCGATCCTGTGCAGTGCTATAATTAAAACTTGCTTTATTTCAAAATCTCTATAGTCAACAGATCTACTTGATTAGTATCTACTTTTGAAAAATGTAATACAGTGCTCCCTCTGCGTAAAGGCTGCATGAATAAGTCTATAGTTTTTGTTTTTTGGAAAAAAGCATAGTTATATGGAGTTGCCATTATAAATTTGCTGTTATGCAGAGGGAGCACTGTATATTGTTCAAATATATAAATTACAAAAAATACAAAAAAAAACTGAAAATTATTTATGGAAGTCATTATAGATCACTAATTGTTCCTTTCTTTTACTTATGGATGGTCCTTTTTTTCTTGCAACCCATATGTTCCTTATCTTTTCTTCTCCACTAAAGATGCAGTTAACTCATTGTTCATTTCTCTTCATTTTCATGTTACTAATTATCCATTAATGTCTTTCTCTTTAATGAAGATTTATCTTCCATCCTGTAACCCATATTTTGTTATTTCAAACAAATAACTGGTGCTCTATATATGTTATTACATGCATATGCATTACATCACGATTTACACTATTTTCTGGGGATCTATCACTTCGTACAATCTGACTAGATTGTTAAAACTACAGAAATGGTTCTTACGCACCATTAAGAAGTTACGCATGTCTTGATCAGTTTCACATTTCTTTGCTTTATTCCATATTCCAACTGTTTTTCAAATCTATTTCATTCAAGTTTGTTCTTTTATCTATAAGGTTATCAATCATCAGCTAATTTTAACTAACCCATTTATTATTAGAAAGCAGCTGGACAGTCATAATTACTTTACTCGAAATGCCGATGATATCTGTTTACCTGTATCTAAATGCAATTATTCTCAATGGTGTACATCTTACATAGGTCTTGTTTTTTGGTCTAACATACCATCTTCTGTTCGCTTAATTCTGTCCTATCCAGTCTTTAGGAAAACACTAAAAACAGTGTCTTTTACCGATCCGCAATTTTAAACTTACTGGCTTAATCCCTTACAACTTTGAATTGAATAAGTGATCGTGTTTTTGCTAACTATGCCTTATCTGTTTTTGTATCATAGTCAAGAAAAAAACAGATTGTTAAAATGCAAGATGGAGACAATAAAGATTGGATTGTTGCTCAATCTACTATGATCAGGGGACTTATCAGTGTGTAACCAGTCTTTTTCATCAGCTACATTTTGTATAAAATGAAGTTTCTCAAATGGAACATGGGTTGCTAGACCATAGGATCACTATTTACTTATCTTCTTATTTAATATTCTCTCCATTTTCTCCATTAAATGTTTTTGCATCTTGCATTTCTAGACCACTTTCAGAACCATTCCTTAGACTTTTAATCTTAATAATGTAATTAAATTATAATCCGTTTAATAATTTTGATTTGACAATTGAGATAAACGAACAAAATACAAATTCAAATGTTAAAGCGGTTCGTCTCAGTATGCTACAACCACAACCTTGTTAAAGTTTAAGAAGAATATTGAAGGAATACGATATTTACGTAGCCTACAAAAATCCCAAGGACTTAAAATTCCATCTTGGTAACCCCAAGAATAAAACTACTCCTGCTATTACAGTCAGGAATATAAGAAATTCCTTGCAGTAAATGAGAAGGTATCGAGGAAGATCTAAGAAATATTGAAATCAGATTTAAAGAATATTAACGCCCACACCAGATTTGGATGACCCGAGAACAGTTTCCAAAAGTAAATTAAAATTGAGATGCATCAACAACGAAAAATTATTTGACCCTTTTGCAACTTTAGAACCCTAAGATTTTGTTAAATGCACACGGCTAACAGTCGTTGGGAGAATCCCAACTTTCTGAATTTATGACCAAAACTTCCACTGTTTAATTCTTATTTTGTAATTTTTTGATGACTGTTTTACAGTTTCTTTTTCACTGTAATTTACTTTATTATATTAATGTTTTTCAAAATACATTTTTATATTAATCTAGTTTTTTATATTAATCAAGTTTTTCTAATTCATATCATAAAAACCTTTCCTCAAAATGTATTACACTGAAAGATGGTCACGGGGTGACCGAAATAGATATATGGTCAAGGTCTTTTTTTCTATCATGTTATTTACCCAGTGTTTGGTTGATTCTAATTCAAATGTTATTTGATATTTTCCAACTAGCGTTAGTATCCGTGGACAGTTTTCCCAATTATTTAATTTCATAGCTACTCCCTTCCATTATTGTTTTTGAGTGATCTTTTTTCTTTGGCAATTATGATACTTCATGAAAGCGCCCTAAGACTTAAAAGATAAATAGACAGGCTATACATTGTAATGAACAAAATCAATGCTAAATTGAAAAAATGCCAGTATAACTACAGATGAAAAAGAAGTATATACTCAAAAGAAAAGTAAAAGAGGAGATAGCTATGATATCACTGTATAATAATTGTGTAAAAAGATAGAAATTAAACAAGATCTTACAGTACAACATTATAGAAAAATCCCACCATCAGGATATATAGAAAATGACAAGCAGCCTTTTGTATATTCGATACAGGATCGTGATTGTCAGTAAGTTTACATTATTTATTTTAAATGTTATATTATGTTATGTTTATTAATCAGCTTTTAGATTCAGGATTTTGTTAACTCTCTTCTTTCTTTATAATCGATCATCATCCTATATCCACTTTACCCAATCAACACATTTGCTACTATCGGATACACAAAAGGCTGCATTTATTTATTATTTAATAAATTTGTTTTATTTGAATGTTTATTTCAATTGTTAAGTCAAAATACATTTAAGAGAATAAAAAAATAAATAATTATAAATGCATGTACCGTAATTTAAACGTCTAATGAAGAGATTCTTAAGATTGATCTAGAAATGCAGTAAGAAAGTGTTTAATGGAGAGAAAACACTAAATAGGAAGACACTTATAAAGTGATGGAAGATTAAACATCTGGGGAGGAGGAGGGACGGACGGGGGGGGGGGGCAAAGAGAGACACCAGTGGATTATTAGAAATAACAACAAAAGGGAAAGCTACACATTGATACTAAATATGAACGAGGTTTAATGGTGAAGGTGCAAATTTTACCCATGTGCAAGGTTTACGTGTGAAAACAGCATCTAGTAATAAAATTATAAACCAACACTTATCAGTTACATTTCTTAATAAAAATGCAATACTTCCTCCTAAACAGTATTTCATTTAAAATAAAAATATGTATTGGGCAGTTTGGTTTATTAATTCCTTGATATATCTATAATAATTTCCTATAATAACTTCATACTGTCACTTTAAAACTATCTTAATTGTTATTATAGTGTTTAAAAAGTCAGTATTTTCAATCAAGACAGGACATCTAAATTAAGTAAAAATTTTCTAACTGGCAAGAGACAGGATCTCCCTTTTTACAATGTAAGCATGAATACCTTGGGCGTTCAACATCTGTAAAATCCTGTTGTTCACATCTTGCGGAGATATTCCTGGTTGATCGGTTGTCAGTATTTCCTGAGTTTCACCATTTACCGCAGATTCACCATTAGCATCCCATCCAAGATCCTACAAAAATTAAAAACAAAATATCTTTTTTTAGTAATCGGGAAAATGTCAAACCAAATAAAGAAAATGTGCTTTAAAAAAAAAAAAAAAAATAAATTGCTGTTTCAAGTAGTTGATTACTTATTTTAACAAATAAAAACCCCGTATTTCATTTTCAATTTGATACCATAAAAATTTTTTAACTGGCAGAAACAGTATCTCCCTTATTACAATGCAAGCATGAATTGGGTATTCAACATCTGCAAATTCTGCTTATATTTCATATCAAGCAATCCCAGAAGTAAACCGTCAATTAAAAAAAAAAAAAAAAAAAAAAAAAAAAAAAAGAAAAAAAAAAAAAAGACAAGAATGAATATCCAAGGCTACCTCTTTTCCAGTTACCATTTCGTGTGGACAAGAGGCAAATTTCTATCATCACAGTAGTCAATTATCGTCCAGAGACTACATTTTATACAGTCAAACCTCCACATCTCTAAAAAATTTTATTTCCTTACAATTTCACTATTATTTTGATGTCATTTTCCCATATCTCAAAAAATTTGTTCAGAAAATTTCACTCTGTTGAATTTTGGCTTTCTGTGCCAGTGAGATGAGAGGCATTTAAAAACTGAGTTAAGATTTCTTTCCTTAGGAAAGCTTTTCGTATGAAGCAAAAAAAAAATAAATTGATGTCACTTCTGTTACAGAAAAGACTATTCTCGTAAATTACAAAAAAATTTTATATCTTGTTGGCAAGTCTCAGTTGCGTACAAAATGTTTGAGCAGGCATAGTTTGTATATTTCAGATGTTAGGGCACCATTTGTATATCGTGTAGCTTATTCATGCACCATTTAGCTCTCTTTATTGGACCAGTACATTATATTGTAACTAGAAGCGAACCTACCAGATTGTATAATCGGGAAATAACCCATTGTTAGATTTTTTCTTTGTTGTGACAACGTCCATCGTTGCCGATTTTATGTAAATGATATTTACACGTAGGCTATGTATTGTATTCTCTAATCAATAATACACCGTACTTTTTATTAACCTAGAGATGTTATAATATTTCTCTGTATGTAACAGTATTTTTATTAACCTAAAATTTTTGATTTAAAAGCAACCCTCCATATCTCGCACCCTCCTTATTTCAAACCTGTATCGAGGTTTGACTATCCAAATTTGATAAAAGTCGCTCACACCGCACACACCAGCAGCTAATGGAGAGGAAAAAAATGGGCATGTCCAGTTAAATTTCGAATTTCAATTGTTAATTTTACTGAGCAACAATGTCTAACAGTTAAAACCTGAAATTTAATTAGACATGCCCAGTTTTTCTTTTATATACATTTCTTAATTGTTTAAGATGCTTACAAACTTATGGCACAACGATAAAATCACCTAAGCATTGAAGTTGACTTTTGGAATTTTTGCTATCTTTCTATATTTAAAATTTGTTTTGAATTTAGTACAACAGAAAATCACTCACCATATCAGAAGCAATGAGAATCTCATTCTGTCATGACAGTTGGAGGCAAAACATCAAAAAACTATTTATAATACCACTTTAGTACTTGCATAAAGGAGGAAATTCGCAGCATTCTGCAGTAATTTTTTATTTGATACCCAGTTACATTATAATTTAAATGCAGAATATTTTTATTTAGTAATAACATTTTTTTAAAGTGATGTTGGAGTGGTAAATAACTGAAAATCTGGATATAATAGGCTAAAAGTTGGTGTAAAAATCATTAGATTTCAAAGATATAAATTATTGTTACAGAACATTTTCTATCATGTCATAAAACAAATAAGTATAACCTCCTGTCCACAAGAATTTACAGTAAAAAATTCTTATGGACGAGGTTACACTCTTGTTTAATACACATCCACAGTGCATTACATGTGTTTATATTATCTCATCTAAAAAAATGCAAAAGTGGTTCAAATAAGATATCCCAATCCAGTCAGAGATAAAATCATTTTGGAATTTCAGCAGCCAATGTCGGAAGAGAATGACGAAAGTGAAGTAGACATGATGCAAGTAGAGTATTCCAAAATGCAGGTGCCTGATTCCAGGAGATTAAAGTACAGATGGCATTTAATAACTTGCATGATCCTCCAGTCCTCCAATATAAAGTAGCCACCGATTATGAATACAGTAAAGCACAGTTACACAACTCCTGGTTTGAATAAAGCCAAAAGACTGAAAACAAAAGAATCCTGTGCTATTTTCATATAGTGTACATAGTAGAATTTTTAAAAGATGCATGCAAGATTGGTTTGCAATCTTGCTGAGTATTAAATTAACAAGTTGATAATGTGATATCTGTGAGTATTGAACAGTATTTCTATTAATTAATTAAAAAGGCTGGTAATAAACATCCTGCAAGTACCAATAAAGAGTCTTCAATAAATACAGGCTATATAATTGAAGTAAAGTAAGGATGAAAAAAAATAAATAAATAAATTAAAAAAAAAAACACTAACGCCATCTATTGGCAAAGTCTTGAACGATATTCTTCATATAAAAATTAAATTAATTGCCACCAATTGATTAATTATTTAGTGGATTTTTAATTGATTCATGTATTGTCATCAGGAATAAGTAAGTGTGCAAAATTTCAAGTCAATCGGTTAATAGGAAGAAACTTTAATAGCAATTACAAAATTCCAAACTGACAAAGCAAGTAGAATAAAGTGTGTTAAAAAAATAGGATGAAAAACAAAACTGAAGAAGCTAATCCTTGTTATGATTGAGAATGCCAGTAAATGGTAGCACCACTACAGCTGAAGTGGAGGATTTTAGCATTAACTTGCAAAAGTCTGGCATATTTGTGCAATTTGCAATTTTAAGGAGACCCCCTTTTATTGTCCTTTAATTTGGGAAAAAACCTCGTCTTATAGTCAAGCCAATACGGTATTTTTTAATTTAACATCTTTTTTTTTGAATCTCCTGAATGTATAGTTTATATGCTTCAAAAATTGGATTACCTTAGGCTTTAAAAATAATACATTTTTATATTTACAGGATTATTCATAAGTCCATGAATTATTTTAGAAAGTTTCAACAATAAATTATGTGGTGGATAACCCATTTTTATTGCACTGAAATAAAAGTAACCTCTCCAAATTTCTTTTACATACTTCACAAATCTCAATGTCACCTATGCCAATGCAGCAGACCTCTATCAGCTTATCACGGTTGAACATTGAGACAGCCATGATGAAATGGTTGTGAAATTCCTGGAGATTAGCAAGAAATGGGGGGACAAAGACTGTACTGAATCCATTCCCATTAGGGAGATAAAACTTTAAGTGGAAAAAATTGAAATGGATCTAAATTAGCTCAACGAATGGCACTATATTTGAGTTCTGTAAAGGAACGAACTTCTATTAATAAAAATATAAAATAAAATCACATTAAGGTAACTGAATCATGTAAATCACTTATTTGTATGAAGTGACATGACAATAAAAGCCATCAGATTTATAATACATAGGGGAAAAAAACCTAGAGTTTTTCTCCTTTGTATTATTGTAATATTATGAAGTTTATCTTTATGTGAAAAAATCTCATCCCCTGCCCTTTATCGAGTGGGTAAAGTGAAAGGTTTCTAATGAGTTTTTCTGTTTTTGTCTACATTAGCTAGCCATACCTTTCACTTTCCATTCTTCAACTGTGGGTAAATGACGCGATTTAACAGCCTTCAAACGCAGGATGATTGTAGGTGCTCGGAGCTATGGAGCGAGTATTAGCGAAACAGCAGCATTCATGGGGTGCTCAAGAGCAGCCGTCGTTAAAGTATTTAAAGACTGGACGGTTAGCCGAAGACGGGGTCTAAACGTTTGCGTTGTGGCCGCCCGCGGATGGTGGTTGATGATCGGACAGAACAGACTGTCACGACTGGTAAAGGATAACAGAAGGGCAACTGTGCATCAAATCACTGCTGACCTTAATCAGGGGTCCTCCAAAACGGTCTCTGAATGCACTGTCCGCCACACATTGCATCGCATGGGATACGGAAGCCGAAGACCTGTCCGCAGCCAACAAGCGGAAACTACTCCAATTCACTCAGGAGCACAAGGACTGGACTATCGAGCAGTGGAAACAAATCATGTGGTCTGACGAGTCACGATTCCAGTTACGGCCGCGTGAGAATCTGGCGGAAACAGCACGAAAGCATGGACCCCGCATGCACGAGTACAACCTTTCAGACCGGTACGGGCAGTGTTATGATCTGGGGAACGTTTTCCTGGCATGAGTTGGATCCGTTAATACGTGTTGAACAACGTCTGGATGGCACAGCATACCTCCGCATCGTCGCCGATCAAGTCCAGCCTGTCATGTTGATGGCGTACCCCTATGGAGGTGGCTACTTCCAGCAAGACAATGCGCCATGCCACAGAGCTCGTATTGTGCAGGAGTGGTTCCAGGAACATGAGGGGGACTTTACCTTACTTCGGTGGCCCCCACAATCCCCAGATCTCACTCCAATTGAGCATTTGTGGGACGAAGTCGAACGAACCATCTGACTGCTGGATCCACAACCGTCCAATCTAGCACAACTAGACAGTACTATCTATCAGGCATGGTGTCAGATTCTTCCCACCACCTTCCAACATCTCGTGGAACCAATGTCACGAAGAATCACCGCAGTGTTAGAGGCAAAAGGTGGCCCAACGAGATACTGACAGGGTAGTCATAATAATATGCTCATTTATGCTGGGTGCCTACTTAGCACGACGATTGCGCGATTCTATCGCTTTGAGTCATATGCGCATGCGCAACAAACACCAGGCGATCAATTCGCTTCTCGGTGCCCACTTGGCGCGACAGCCGCGTGACTGAATGTGCATGTGCTATCTCTGGCATGCAGAGCTTTTCAATCACCTCAGATGCGCCACAGAATCGCCCTCGTGACGTCACTCTGCGCATGCATGCTTCACAAAGCGATAGAATCGCGCGATTGTCGCGCTAAGTGGGCACCCAGCATCAGTGTATAAAGGCAACCTCAGCAGACAGAAAAATGCAAACAAATTCTCCATATTAAATAGTTTAATTTAGATTATCAGTCTCTTTGAATTAAGACAAATCAGAAATGGAATAGGCTTTTCTGCTTTTTGTTTATCAGTTGCAAGTGGGGATCGAAGTCTGCAAGAAGCAGCATTTTTTTTCTATTTAAACTGGTACGTGTTCATTTGATAAACTCTATGTCGCTATGAACCATAATGTAAATTTACAGATAATTTTGCCCAATAATAGTTATTTTCTATTCCGATTTTCATCCACTTTAGTGACTTTATATGGAAGGAGCACTAAAAATTCATGATCTAATATTTATAATAAGACTTAGAAAAGATGTAATGTTTATACAGGGCGATTCAAAATTTACTGTGCAGTGGCTGTCGGAGGTGGCATCCACTCACAACAGAAACTGAAAATGCCCACCACTGTCCTCACGACATTGGTTACCATGTTGTGAAACGCTCTGCTCAATAAGGCTAGTGAAATTTGCTGAACTTCAGTGGTGATTTCCTCCTTCAGCTCAGCAAAGTGTGCGGATGCACCACTCCACAGTAACTTTTGAATCACCCAGTATAATTTAATGATAAAAAAATGAAAACCATAACTCAGCAAAAAGCATGACAAAAAGTTAACAAATTGCATAATATACTCTTCTCAATACTTGAGAAAAAAGGGTTTTCCAGCTAGGGAGGGGAAAAAGAAAAAAACCCAAAAAATTGCATTTTTCCTATTTATCCCTCCTGTAAATTTTTTTCAACAAAGTTATTAATCCAAACCCACATTCATTTCCTTCAATTCAAGTCAAAATTTGAACAGGTATGTTTCTTCTTTACACAAATGAATTAGAACTGTTTAAAAAAAAATGTTAAGAAAGATTTTTAAACAATGTTAAGAAATTAGAACTAGAAATGTTGGGGAAAGGGGGTGATTAATGCAGACAGAATTTTTCAGGCTGGAATTTGTACAGCAAAAATTAAATGCATAACAAAAAGGGAGAGGCAAATAAGAAATCAGATATCACTCTGAAGCCTTCATGAACCTGAACATTTTTAAAATTGGCAGCAGCATCTAAATTTGTTAGATAATTGATTAGGTACCTGAATTGTTTTTCCCCTCCCCATTCCTCTCCACAATAACCTAAAATAGAATCTTTTTAAGTTTGGAAGAGAGTACCTTGAATTATTTAATTATTACTACAATCATTTAAATCTACTTTTATGTTTGTTTGGGTTTTGTTTATTTATTCCCCTTCTAAATTTATAATTTTGTTAGAAATAACCATAAAAATTAATTTTATAACTTTAATATTTTGAGAGTTTGATTAATGAAATTATTTTTTAGGTACTTGATCTTAAATACAATTTTTCCCCTATCACAAAACAATAAAATCTCGACAATTTGCTCAGATGAAATTATCCTTATAACAATTACAGATGAATTGATGGCTCAGATTTCCTTTTTTTTTTTTTTTTTTTATTGGCATGTTTTTAGTTTCCTTAGCAAAATGTTAAGTAGTTTAAAGCCTGACGCTTAAAGTTGGAGTAGTATAAATTTCAACTTCATGAAAAAAATTCAGTTTTCACTCGTTATTAACTAAGAGTGAAAATTGAAAGGAAAAATTTCATGATCTAGTGCCTACTCTATGTGAGCTTCCAATTTGACTGAGTACACTTAATCTTTAGGACATCCTGAAGGCAGCCTTACAGATATCATGGGCACTGTAGTGGTTCAATGATAGAAGGTGACAAGCTAGATGCAGTCTCTAGTTTGTTTCCAGAATGTTTCCTTTCATTTTCCACTCTTAAATATTCATCAAATGGTGCATTTGCTCTAGTTATTCATTATTACTTAATCACTCTAAACTACTTAATAAATTAATAAAATGTGCATATTTCCATTAATATCTACAAAATGTGAAAACACTCAATCACAATAGCCAAATTAAAGACAAGAACATCTGGATGTTATTTCAATAAGAAATATTTTTGAACCTTGTTAATAAAAATTATTTATTCATTCTGATATCCTATGTTTAAATGTGCAATGACATTCTACCAAATTATTCAGAAGAAACCATTAGATGGAAAATCAATAAAGTTATATGATCAGTTCCAAGATGAGATGATTAATGGAAGGTGATGCTGCTGTTAAAATTAAATACATGTTAAAATGGAATCTATGTCTACAAGAGTGTGCACCTTCAGCTGAATACATTTTAATCTCAACTAGAGCTGAAAGTTTAATCTTAACACAGCCTTTCTTCCTTTAAACTTTTCTGCTTAATTTAAGGCTTAAGAACTTGTCTAAATTTGAATGGCTGTAAATAAGAGAAAACATTTATTCATTAATACAACAAAGCCATTTCCTTCAGCTATTTCTTACACATGCTTCTAGTTACTTTTTCCTCAGCATATTCCCAATTTAGATATTCATGGAGATGACCCATGGCTGTTGAAGCTCTACCCTCACCCATCAATACTGATGGTAGCAATGTTTTGACCAGTCTTCATATCATTAGTGTTTGCCATGAAAAAACCTCTCAAGAAAAAAATTTGTTGTGGGCAGCACAATATTCCCTTGTATGATACTTTATTGAATGCTTTTTTGGGAAAAAATTCACATTTTTATTTTTGATACACGAATTTCCGTCTTTGTTGTCTAAAAACTCCCAAATGTTGAAACAAATTTTGACAGCAGTTTGGGAACTTCAAATGAAGTTCTTCAAATTTTGTTCTCCAAATAAGAGTACTTTACACTCTGACATCAAAAAGTGCTCCACGCAATCAAAACTCCATAGACATGAAAGGAAATCAGTTGGGGAGACGACCAAAACATGTTTGGCCCAGCCGATTGCAACCAAAATGCGAGGTGCACAACTACATGTTACAACAGCCCTAAATACAAAATTTCAACAATCTACACCTAACAGTTTTTGAGAAATGCGAGATAAACACACACACAAACACATACGTCACATTGAAACATGTCAAAATGGAATCGGGGATGTTCAAAATGTTTATTTCCGTTGAAATTTTTCGCAATTACAATTTTTCCGTACAAGGAAGTAAAAAGAAATGGCCAATCGCAGTGGGCATGTGATAATTTTTCCCATTACGAATTATTTGAACAGTCAGCATCTTTAGACAATTGTACGACTGTATATTGGTAAGTACCAAAACAAGTTCAGTAAACCATTATACATTTTAAATTGGAAGGAAAACTTTCAACACTGTCAGAACTTACATGCAAAAATGTGAGCCATCAATGCATGATGTGCTCTTAACTTCTAAATCCTCAACACACTGACCAACTTGTCACGCTACTTGCACATCCATTAGAATTTAATTTTCTGAATATTTCTTATAACTTTCCTCCCATTTATAACATCAAAATTTTTTAAGGGTTAAAATATTTTATACAAGTTAATAATACAAATATTCTTAAAAGAAAAATAAAAACTGCAGCACTGAAAATCTTGTGAACTCATTCCTTAGAATGGTCTTCAAAATACTAAATGACGTTTAAACCTTAGTTATAAAGTGGTTTTCAATTTTTTGCATTCTCAAATATTTTTCATTTCACAAGTAAATACATTTATCAAGAATTCTTTGAGATCTTAAGAAAAACTGCTCGTGTATAGTTACTGGCTATGAAACCCTTTAAGCACCTTCTTACCACTACACCCTATATAGAACGTAATACACACAAGATAACTCTTTCCCCATCATTCACATCCGTGCTGTAGTCTATACATAAAGCACTTGTGTTAATGAAGACTCTTTTATTATCATTATTTTAGAGTTTTGTTCCATCATACTAATATGATCAATAAGTTAGGAGACTAGCCTTTCCGACAGATATGATGTATCGTTATCATGTGCTATGCACAACCACCTTCAAAGTATCCCCTGCTGCAAACAATGCACTTCTGCCAATGAGAGTACAATTGCTGAAAACATTCCTGGAAGCCTTTGGAGGAGATGGTCTTCAGGGCAGCATCGCTGCTTCCTGAACCTCACCCTTGAAACAGCATCCTTTGAGTTAGTTTTTCAGACGGGAGAACAGGTAAAAGTCCCATGGTGCAAGATCAGGCGAGTATGGAGGGTGTGGAAGGGTCGACATTCCCGTTTTGTCCATGCAGCCTGCACCATGAAAGACCGATTATCTTGTTGTAGTATCCAATCCTTGCTTTTCCAGAGTTCTGGGAGTTTCCGGCAGACAGTACCAAAGAGGCAAGTCAGGATCTGTGTACCTCTCCTTGTTCACTGTCGCTAGAATTTGATATTCACACGTTCTTCAAATGCCATTTCTGCTTCTGACAAATGCGAACAACTACAGTTCACTGACACGCATTGTTTAGAAAAACCCTACACTCTGGAGCCGTTTCCTTCTTACCACATCTCGCATCATATGTATTTCTACGTCACGGTCAAATAGTTCCCATTTCTTCCAAGCCTGATTGGAGACATCAGAACAGTCTCTGAACTTGATCATACTATGTTTGGTTCTTGTCATGTTAAATTTTGTAATTATTTATCTTTTCATCGCAAGTTATTTTTTTTCTCCCCACATTTAACTTTTTTGTTAAGGACTATATTTGTAGCCACACACTACCCACTACAGCAATGATTTGCAACCAGAGTGCCGTGGAAGGATTATGGTATGCCGCAAAAATTTTAATAAACAAAGAAATAAATGCAAACTTTTTAGTAATTTAATTATTATCTTAATATTATTGTTGTTTTGTTTGTGTTAGTAACTAAATACTAATTTTTTTAAAAATCTTTTTAATTTAGTGTGGCACAGAAATCCACATTAAGGAAAGACAATGATTGAGCTCTGATTTCTTTACCAACGTAGTATCTATTCACTGTAACAACTTGATGCTTTGGTAATCTGAGTTTAACAACCAAGCAGGCTGCATGTTGAAACAACCACTCTGAATGGTTCTTCATCAAAACATATAGCAAGTAAAACATTAGCATACATTTTTGCAGGCTGAACTTTTAATTATATATTCATCAATACTAAAGTCTGGTGACATCTTCTCAAGGCCAATTTTCTAGCCCAACTAGTGGTTACCTCCTGGTCAATGTCATTTCTCCTCATCATGCTCCATGTCATCTACCCAACAGATAACTACAAAATCAATGTTTGCCAGCTGCTAGAAGGCAGTTTTAACCAGTTCAACACTAGATTCCAGAGTTGTGCAACTCCTTAGTTATGGACGCAAACCACATTCTTCAATCAGATAAAAACTGATGGCCCACCAAAGTATTCCAAATTTCATGGGTTGTTTCCACAAATACTCTCTGGGTTGCCTGAAAGCTTCCAGTTCTTGGCCATCACTTCTAATGATCACAAATCAAGATGTTACGTTGCACTTGTGCAATGATTACTGCCAGTTAAACACCATCAATCAACTGGATGACTACCCTATGTCAAACATTGCTAATGTGACCACAAGCATCATCAAGGCTCCAATTTCTCCAAGACTTAACTTGTTGAAAAGCTAATTCCCAATCCAGTCCACCCTGACAATGTGCCCAAGGTCATCAGCACAGTTTTGGAAAAGCGTTTTTTTACTATACTCTGTTCAGCTTACAAAGAAGGGAACATTTTAAGGCAAGATGACCAAATCTTCAGATATCTCCCATGTTTTGTGGTGTACAAGAGAAGCTCCCAGGAAGGAGAGGCCTTTTCAGCAGCAAAGAATAGTTTCGTGCTACAACCCTCAATCCTAGCAGTGAATGCTCTCCTGTTCAGCCACTGTTCCTAGTAACATCAAAGTCAGCACAATCTTGGAACATGTCACAGAAGACACCAGCCCTTAAGAGTTTTTCTACCAGAAGCTATGAAACCCTGTGAGAAAGTACAGTATTGTTGACAGAATTGTTAGTCTACCTAGCTATATGGTACTTCCTGTAATATGATAGAGGATATCCATATACCAGTGTCTCCTAAACTATGGTCTTTGTAATATTTTATCCCGAACTGATTAGTTTTATATTTTAAGTGTGTTTCTGAATTTTATGAATATAATGGTAGAAATGAAATGCTGTTCGTTAATTAAGATATCTGGTTAGTGGGGACTTTTCCTAGACAGAACACTACACAAATCCTGAAATTTTAACAGAACATTGGTTTTTGTTTTTTTTAGGATATGCCGATACTAATAAAAAATATAAACTAGCCAAATTGTTTCATGCGATATAGGCTGGAAAACCCTTCCAAAAACCATTTGTACAGACCACAAACTTGATGGCAACTCGGACCTATTTGAGTGATATGAATTACTTGACATTGGAAACTTATGCACCATGCAATACCTACCTGGATACAATAAAACCCTCATAGCTGCCTTATCCTGTGTAAAAGTTTCATCAATCTATCTGGGCATAAACTGAAGAACTTGCCAAAGAGTAGATAAACGATTCTGAAACCCTTGGTTACACAATGCCATGGACTAACCTCAGTGTCAGCACATCAACATCGGAAATGCATCACCTGCCAATGTCCACTTGTTTCACCAGAAACACGTGATGAAAAATCTTCAAAATCCCTCATCAATCAGTTGAACCAATAAGCTTATCATGGAATGTTACACTGAATGTCATGGGCATGTTACATTGAATGTCAAAGCAGCAAGACTCGCTGCCAAGTCCTCACCATCAGTAAAAAATCTCAGCTTAGGCATTGTTTCAATCATTGTTTCTCATTATAAGGCAATGGCAATATCAGACATATCCTCCCCTCCCTTTGGTTCATTAATACAAGGTATAAATGTAATATCAATATTTGGGATTTAAAAAAGTAATAAATTTACTACATACCGTTATATGCTATATTTATAACTATGCAATAACAGTGAAGACATGAAAACATGATCTCAAAATTCCTAACTTTCTTTTACGTACTTCTCCAACTTGTCTCATCTCAAAGCTTGGGACAGTCCCATTTTTCATTACGCATGCTCACCCTGGTTATAAAATAAGAGCAGAATTGCTGTAAATGACTCAATGGAGTGCTACTACTCTTCGCAAACATGAAAACCTCTAAAAAGAATTTTGTAAGTGTAAACATTTCCTTTAAAATTTATAGTGCAGAGCTTCTTTCCTTCTTGTATCGTATATATTTTAATTAGAAAGCATATAACAGTAATTTTAGAAATGATATTTAATGAACGTTTCATTTTATACAATACTCAAATACTATTCTCTGTTCATAAAGAACAACAACCATTTGTGAAACATGAACCACTCTAGTCAAACTGTTCCAAATGAAACAACCTTCTTGAAGCTACTGCTGCTTGCAATCCAACATTAAGTCATTAAATTATTCCTATCAATTGGTTTCCATATGTACATTGTGTGTCAATTTTTGAAGGGAGACTCATATCCCTCACTCTGGTTTAAGAAACCTTTTTAATGCAAATTCTGATTAACAAATTTTCTTTTGTCTAAATTTCTAAAGAAACAGCTCCACAAAACAAACCAAAGGATTAAGGTCAATGACTTTCTGAGGAAGAGAAGGAAGAAAAAAGGATTTTTGTAAATTTGTAAAATTTGGGAGGAGAAAAAAAAAAACAAAAAAAAAAACAAACAAAACCTCAAAAGTGAAAACATTTAAATTTCACACAAACATATCATTTCTATTTTCTCAATTTTTATCATTTCTATATTTATAAATTAATGTAGGAATGATTTTATAAAGAATTTTTAGAATAACTTCAATGATTCAACAGAGCTCATCTTTATTTGAATATTGAATAACTGTTCTAAATAGTTATCAGATAAACTTAAAAAGGAAGATATTTAACCAGTTGGATTCTAACAACTTAGCAATACTTTATTTTTTTCAAATTTCTACCAAACTGAATGCTATGCACAATGAATGGTTATATAAGAGCTATACACATTACTCTGATGCATCTTTGCAGGAAAATGGTCTCTTATCCCATCTTTGTTAACTGAAAGGAGTTTCGATTTTTTTTTCATCCACAGGAAAATAATCCTAAATCCATAGTTAATGCAGAATTCTTCGCTAATCTAGAATTATCTGCATTCATAACTGATTAGCTACAAAAATCAACCGACTTATGTAAGGAACAGTCATTCATTGACATGTTTAAAAGTTAAAAATACCAAGTTACCATATAGCCAGTTTTACTTTACCCACAAGCACAACATCCACTGCTAACATGAACTTGCCAATGGTCATTATTGCATACAAATTTATTTGTGATTATGTTTATGTTAAGAAAAAACTTCTATTAAAGCGAATCAGGATCAACATAAAGGCAAGAAAATATAAAATCAACGCAAGCTGTAATTACAACTGTACTATGTATGAACCACCAAGTTTAAATGCTGGTTAGCAAGAACATGAAATATGAATTGCTTTACACTGAAACCAGAAAATTCAAATTTATTGTAGGAGCAGTTTCCTTTAATGAAGCGCAATATTTTCACTGTAGCTAAAATCAACACGCATCAGGATACATTTTTTTTTGTTTCTTTACTCATGACACTATTTTGGTGCGAAAAACCAAATAAAAGAAAAGTACCTTATCTTAATAAATTCAATATGCTGATCACTAATCTGATAGTCTTTCAGCTGCAAATTGTGTTATTTTTGAGATAAACTTACAAGGGAATCCTTCGAACATGTATGTCACGGATTTCCACCATATTGAAATATGTTACTCATCTGAAGCTACTATAGATGTTTGCAAAATAAGAGTGCGAAATTGTGTTTCTTTCAAAATAAATCGCGATAACGAAAAAATTTCAGCATACATACAAGGACTCCATTGTTAAAGCGGTTAGGCTATGTGGGGTTCCCTTGTTAGTTTAAGTTGAGAAAATCAATGTTTTTAAATACTTTATTGCACCATGGTTTTATATGCCGATAGAGTAAAAGCTTTAGAACTACGTTTATCTCAAAATAACACAATTTACAGATGAAAGACTATCAGATTTGTGATCAGCATATCGAATTTATTAAGATAAAGTACCTTTTCTTTCATTTGGTTCTTCACACCAAAAGAGTGCCTGTTGTCAGAGCAGACAAGCAATTTAGGACTATTTTATTTTAATTGTTTACATTTTTAAAAATTAAATGTAATTAAATTTATCAAACACCTCATGTGAATTCATAAATTTACATGTGCATAAACCCTTAATTCTAGCTCAATTTTTGAATTTGAATTCATTAGAAGGAAAAAAATGATATACATGCTAATAATTAAAAAATTTGGAAACAAAACTCAATTTTTAGAAAATCTTACAGACCTGCTTCATGCATACAGGCCTATTTTCGAACGCTTCTTTATTTATAAATAGTTTTAAGAAGCTGATCCCAAAGTTAGTCATTTTGTTAAATGTTTCAATGTTGTAAATCCTGAACTTCTAGCATTCAGAGTTGCATTGCATGTTGTATGTAATTGTCTTTTTTATAGCACTTGTCAGTTTCTATGATCTAACTTCAGTAAAATAGTGACCACTATTTTAATAGAAAAAAAATTAGTAAACTTACTTTTCTGCAATAGGGTTAAGATGGCTCATTTACAGATATTGACTAATCTGTTTCACTGTTATTTTTACCATAACTCTGGGTAAAACTTAAAATTCTTTCAGATCAGTTGTTACACCAGGTAATATTAAAAGTATTGATGATTAAAACTGATTTTGAAGTTGAATGCAATTAACAAATTTATCTGTATTAAGTTGTTTTTTTTGCTATTTACAGTTGAGGACCTCAAATCCAGAACCACAAATCCAGATGTCAATTATTTTAACTGTATAACTGTGAAACTTTTATTTTAAAAGAAAATTTTAATAACTGTCGTCAAACTATTTAATTAAAAATTTACACACGAGTTAAATATATCTGGAAAACCACAAATCCAGAAGGTTTCCGGTCCCGAGCATTCCGGATTTGGATCCTCAACTATATAAATAATTTTCAATATGAATTTTCTCATAAGAAAAAAAATTAATTGCATTAATTGTAAACTAGGGAAGAATTAATTGTAAAAATCCAGAATAAGATTACATTGTCATTTTTATTCCAAGGATACATGATTAAAATACAAAAAAAAAGAAGGAAAGAAACCACTATTCCACGTAAATTTATATTTATGTTGGAATAATGGTTTCTTAACTTCCTTTCTTGTTAACTTAGTGTCCACAGTTTTGGCTGTTTACATATTTTATTAAACTACAGCATTATAACAGCCTCCTACTAACATGAGCATTCCTTCAAGATAGAGGGAAAAAAAAAAAAAAAAAAAAAAAAAAAAAGGGTCTAATACAGTCTAATGAGATGTATTAACACAATTTTTAATCTAATTAAGTGCAATAATCCAAATTAAATAATCTTATCGTGAATACTTCCTATTCTTCTCTACAACACAAAAATCCAACATGAAAGCAAATCATTATATACCCATTTGTTGACCACTAATAAACACACAGTAATTCAATTAGCATTAAGCAAATAAAAAAATCTGGTTGGTTGAATTATCATTAACAGTGTCAATTTGTTTGCCCCAATTCTATCCTCAGAGTTTTCCATTTAATTATTCTTATCGATGGCAAAATTGCCAGTTTCCATTTCAAAAGAATTTGACAGTCATATCAGCTAAAAGTACTTAAGATGAAATTAAACAATTAATCTAATATTTATTGCTAACAATGTCCAACAATTTAATAATGTAACTTAATTTTACTGCAATTGTTGTAATTTTAAATTTAAGTTTGCAATGCCTGAAGATTGTCCAAGGTACCAAAACACAAAGCAATTATATTATGTATCATCTATGAATGGTTGCTCCAGTGAATAAATCTAGTTATTTAATGGATGATCCTTAAGATATATAAAACCCTCAGTTTCAAAATGTGTGAAATTAAAATTTAAAAATGAAAACCATGGATTTCATTTGGGTGTTGAATATAAAAAGCATCATGGACTCATGCTACAAGTCCTTTTAAATGATTGTATTTGAAAGGACTCAGTCTGACAGTTCTTTTGGCTAAACAACAGTCAGCAAGATCACAGAACCAATAGTATAAGACTATGCATCCATCCTTCATATTATAAAACTGGCAAGTGTCGTACCAAAGGATGAAGAGCACAGAGGTGGTTCTCATTAACATTCGCTGTAACATACTTGATGCATAGGTAGAAATTTTCAACCTAAGGTTTAGAGAATGTCAATCAAGAGAATAACATACACAATCTTTTGGAAATTGTCTGGCTGATTAATGCATCCAGTTTTTTAAATAGATATCTAAGGTCACTTGCACAAAAACATTTATAAACACAAGTAGATATTTTAGTAATTGTATTAAAAAGAAAATGAAGAAAAGAAATGATAGCACTTCTGCTCCTACCTAGGCAGTCTTGAACAGGTAAAATATAAAAATATTTTCTTTCTATCTCTATTCTTAGGGAGAAAAGGCAGAAGAGTAAATAAGCATCAGTTAATTCAGACGTCAAAGGTCCATTTAAGATTTTCTCTTGGAAAGGGCTGAATTCTGTCGTTTCTCCCAGATTAAGAGTTTGAAAGACAATAGAAAATTTCTTTGTCCTGGAGTCCTAAGTCCCCTTGTTCCACTTGAGTGTAGTGTTCTTGGACTAGAACTTAAGTTTGTTGACCGCGTCTAAAACGAAGTTGCAACGATCATTAGAAAGTTAATATTTTTCCTCCAAATATGGAAAATCTAAGAAAATTCTTGTGAAGGCATTGTCTTCACAATTATTAAAATGTCAATTCCAACGAGTTGTTAAAGACGAATCTGATGATGGAATAACCACAAAGTCTTGGTATTGATGACTTGTGATAAATGTTCTTCAATATTTCATTCTTGATCGAATTTAATGAGCAAAAAGCCTTGAATATGTTGATAAATTAAAATTTGATAAATTAAATATAATTCATAACTTTCCGTTCATTCCTTTATCATATCTACATTCATATAAATATAGAATATTTATAATTTCAACAATAATATCCACTTAGCTGGAAGAAAGAAAAGAAAAAATCAAACCTCAAATGCACGAACAATATACATCACTAGAAACTAAAGTTAACTCTTAGGATTTGAAATGATGAAAGGATTTAAAGAAAACTTCAGTTTTTCAATTTAGGAATAAAAATTAATACACAATTAAAATAACACCAACAGCACAATTTTAAGCATACCTGCTTAAAACTTACCGTATTTTCTGGTGTATAAGTCACACTTTCACTAAAATTTTGGGACCTGCGACAAATACGTGTACACTGAATGCAACATATATACAGATTTTATAAGAAAATTTTACACATAATCTTACTCTCTTCACTCTCTCTTCATAATCTTACTTTATTCTAATGCAAATATTTTAGATAAAATTGATTACAAAAAAACATTACAATTATGCAAACCAATCCTTTATTTAAACATTCAAATTGTCGATTAGTTCTTCACCGACAATTTCAAGATATCAATCAATAGAGCAAGAAGGAAATTTGCATTAGCAAAAATAGGGTCTAACAAGATATTTTCTGTTTAGCATCTTTAAATACTATTTTTTCAGTTTTTACACTTGTTAAACCTGAAATAAAAAACTTATGTTTTTCCATGTTAATTTTAATGGGCCATTCTTTAATTGGACTCCTGTATTCATGTCCGGGGTTCAAATCCAAAGCAGTGGCATGGATGTTTGAATTTGCTCTTTCTAACCCCTACAAACAGTCTCCAATGCGCATTTTGGCCAGCGTGGAGGCTTACTGGCCAATTTTTCTTCAAAATTAACCATGCTTTGTGTACGGAAAAAACTTGTAGGAGAAGTGCTGCAATGGATAGACGATTGTAAATGATGGCAATTTAATTAAAACATTTTTAGTGTATTTTGAAATTGTTAAATTGCTCTTTTAAAATGAAACTTTACATTGTTTTTATTTTCATGAATCCTCAACTTTTCACTAATGTAAAGATTTGACAAATACACCAGAGAATACAGAATTCTTAACATTGCAATTGTAATATACAGGGTGTATCAGGTTCGATGGTCATAAAGTACCTAGCGTTGTTCTCCGCAAAATTCTAAGCATAATTTTCCTTATCCATTTTTCAAAATTCTCAAAAAAAAATGCTTGAAATAGTTATCCAAAGTTTGGCTATTATGACGTAATTCTAAGCCTTCTGACGTAATCTATCTATGCCATTTACTGTCCCTCCTGAAGGCAAGTTCATTCATAAAAGGGTAGGAGACAGTCAATAGACTAGGTTAGTTCGAAAATAAACGAGTTGCTCTGCTTTAATGAGCTCTAAATGAATTGATATTTTAAATTAACGAAAATTCATAGCTAAAAATCATCATAGCTGCTAAACTGACTCAATGCTGATAGGAAATATCGTAAATAGTCAAGAATAATTAGGACTCTATACGGCATGGATGAATTACGTCATAATAGCCAAACTTTGGTTAACGATTTCAAGCATTTTTTTTTTTTTTTGAGAATTTTGAAAAATGGATAAGGAAAATTATGCTTAGAATTTTGCAGAGAAGAATGCTAGTACTTTATGATCATCGAACCTGATACACCCTGTATAAGATGCCTAATGAGCAAAATCACTTCTAAACTGGTATCCAACAAGCACCTTCAACAAATTCTTATTACAGGCTATACTAATAGAAATTGCCCGGTGTCGAGACGGCAAAGCATTTTTTGTGATGATGGTAAACGTATTGTTGATAGCTATCACAAGAATGACTGCTTTATCACAACTTAATTCTGGGTTAACATTTATGAACATATCCACAGTGACGATTTAAAGGGCAACTGACAAAAATTTAGGTATTATGTGAATTTTAAGCTTTCAATTTATTAAGAGCCCTTTGTAGACTCTAAATCCATAATTTGTTATTAAAAATAGTAAAATTTTAAGTTAAAAACTCAGTTTTGAAAACTGAAATAGTTTTCAAGTACGACAAATTTCGCCACTAGAACGTGAAGAAATTTCGCACCCGAGACAAACAAGGAGAAAAATCTTCGTAAGAATACTGTTACTTCTATCAGTCTTTTTTCTAAAAAATAAAGCGGTTATTCCCTAATATGATAAAATTGCTGCAGTGGATCTTTCCAATCAACAGTGCTAGTGAACGAAAATGTTTGTCTCAGGTGACGTCATGAGCATGCCCTCTAGCGCTAAAATAGTGCTAATTTCGTTTTCAGAGGGGTGGGAATTTTCAAATTCTTTATTCATTTATTAAATAACTAAACGATTATAAACTATATAAATAGATCTTAAATGTAGTTACCCTGAACTATTTATTTACTTAATAGTTCAAAATTTGATTTTTTGGTGTCAGTTGCCTAATTCACATTCAGCGACTTCGCAGCGTGAAATTTTCTAGGCATTAAAATGCCGCAAGTGATGAAATGCGGAACAGTTTCACATTCGTTTGGAATTCCAAAATCTGAGTCATAGTCTCCTCTAAGCCGCTTTCCGCCGCGAATTCACTGAATGTGAAACAGCTCTAGCAATCGAAACCGCGTTGAATGCACCAGAGACAGCGAATTCAACGTGAAGTCGCTGAATGTGAACCAGGCTTTAGCCATCAGTCATACATCAAAATTCTTAGTATCATTTTATTCCATCAACATGCAATTCTCATTGTGCTAAATGTTACAATCCATTGCAATTAAACACAAATGCCTTTTTAAAAAGTTTATTTTAAATCTTCCAGAAATTTGTTGAAAAAGTTTTCAGAAAATTATTTATGAAATGGTTCCTTATATTAAGAACCTAGGAGTTTTAAATACATGTGGTTATTTTTCTAATTATATCTAGCAAGTACTTTAAAAATTATATTTATTAAATTTTTTTAAATTAAATCATACATGTAAATGTTTGTGTTTGACCCTTTGTTTGGTTTTCTTTTTGTTTCTTTATTTAATTTCCTTATGTTAAAATTTTTGTGGGTAATTTTTTTATTTTTATGTTATAATATCTGTTAAGGTGGGGGGGTGGCTACCTGACAGGTTTTCACCTTTAGGCCACCCCTCATTTGTTTATACTTGGTATTTTAGTTTATGATGAGCAATGTTGCCTTTTTTTTTTTTATTTTACAATTAGCTCTGAAACTTTAAAAAAAAATATTTTTTTAAATTAAAAAAAAAAAAATATATACTGGATACTTTTTGTTAATAAACAATGTATTTATTTATTTATTTATTTATTTATTTATTTTTGTATTAATGAACATCGAGGATATTTTGATTTACCATTAAAATATCAACTATTCAGTCTGAAGTAAAACTGTTGAACTGCTCAAAAATGTCATTTTTTTTTTTGTTTTAATTTTATTTTTCTAGTTTCTTTTTAATTATACAGATTTTCAATGTTAATTATGATCAACATCACCATTTCTAAAATTACAATTTTCTCTAGACATGATATTGATTAGCATATTTTCGATTACTATCTTCACATATCTTTGATGTCGATATTGAACATTTTGCAAACATAGGAGTCCGACACAGCTTGTTCTCAACAAAAAATTTTGGTAATTACGTTGAAATTCGCGAACTTTTTTTTTACGAACATTTGGACATTTTTACACAAGAAATTTAATTTTTAAAATGTTCTCAAAAATTTTTAATGGAAAAAATGTATTAACATAATTTATGCCCTTCAGTGTTTTTTTTGTGTTCAGGATTAAAAAAAATTGATATTTTTTATGTAAATCTAAATAATGGCAAGTTCGCTGATCAATTTTTACCCAATTTAAGCATAACATTTGAATTTAGAATGAGATACATCAAAATGACATTGATTGTTCCCAATTGGCAGTTTCTAAACTTTCAAATTTTAAAATAGCATTTGCTTCTTCAATTTGTTCAGACTGGCTCTGATGATTGAAATCAAACGCCTAAGCTTCATTAAACTTATATGTTTATATTGCTTATCTCAAGACTCCTTTCTTTTCCAACATAACATACACTTTTGGTTATTTGTTTTTTTTTTAAATTAAAAAAAATCCATTACTTGAAAAAAAGTTTATTTGCAAAAATATCAATATTTTCATTCTTTTACTTTTGATATAAACAATCTCGATATTGTAACCATTTTCAAAATTAAAGCATTAAAACATACAAAAAATTATTCCAAACATAACATTTTGAGGGACGACGAGAGAATCTGTACATTCAGGTAGAGCACAAAGATCCAGAAAAGATGGACATGTTTATTAGCCCTTTGTTATATATCGCTGAAACAGTGGCACATCTCAAAAATTTTCAAAAATGAATTGACCCATACATAATCAGAATGACTAATTCTATGACCCAACAATACCATCACCATATTATACAGGGCGATTCAAAAGTTACTGTGTAGTGGCTGGTTGGAGGTAGCATCCAATCACAATAGATGCTGGAAATGCTCACCACCGGCCTCACGACATCGGTTAGCATGCAGTTGCACGTTCCATTGTCAGCACCATTTTGTGACTACCGCCCTCTGTACCAGTTTCCATGCACTACTACACAGTAGCTTTTGAATTACCCTGTATATAAAATACGTGGGATGTTTAATAAAAAATGAGCCTCAATGTAGGCCATTCCTAGACTATTTAAAAATTTGAAGTCTCAGGTTTCTCAGAAGTGTCAATTTTGAAATGTGCCATTGTTGTAGCCCATGAGAGGCACGATACCTATAAAATACCACATTTTTCCCAGCAACATCGAAAATCTGGCTTGAAAAGTTTTCCCTCATCACTAATGAGAATTTAGTTCATTTTTGTTTCTGGGTCATAATGATACAACCAACATTCATCCATGGAGATTAAGCAATTGAAAAAGTAATCCTAATTGGCTTTGCACATCATTGTCTGGACGAATGCCTTTCGCTATTGTTATTAAATGGATGTCAACTAACGCACATCAGGAAACTCGTACCTGCACAAGAAATAAGATAATTGCCCTTACATCTTCAGTTCTCCTACCCAAAGGTATGAACATCCCTCTTAAGTATATAGTTTTAAAATTTTTCTTGAAATCAAAAACTGAATCATGTCAGAGACCTAGCAGGTTCCATGTATTATTTAAGGCACGAGACAAAAGGCAATTTTGTTAAGATGGGATGAAAGGAATAATTTTACATGGACTATCTGTAGGACTGGTACACCTACTCCGTATGGTAATTAATTATGAATAAACTTGTTTTGTTAGTTGTTTTTTTTCTTCCCCCATTCCATTCAATAAAGTTTTACAAAAAAAAAAAAAAAAAGTAAAATTTTAAAAAGAATAATACTATGGAATTAATATATAGGTTAATATTGCCCCATTATTATAATTAAAGAGATCAATAAAGTCTGATAAGGACTTAATTTTCAGGGATTTTAAAAATCTACTGTAGACTTCTCACTAACATTCTGAGAAAGCTGATTGTATGGTATTTTGAATTCTCTGCCTTTAAAACCACCAACACAATATTGCATAACTATCACCAGTACAAGAACCTTATGTACAAATGTAATTACAGCTAATTATGATTAACTGCCGAGATTAGTTAATCTCAATTCTCTTATGCGTTTAATTTATTATTTTTTTAAAGTAATTTCAAAACTAAGTTGTACAGTAATTTTCTATTTATATGCTGTCCGAAGCTCAGATACAGTATGTACAGTATACTGGTGCAATTATGCTCAAAGAAATAAAAATCCACAAAGAAAAGATCAAAACAGCAATGTAAAATGAGAGTTAGTTTACCATCATTAATAGACATTTATTAATATAATTAAGTTTAATTACTAACAAGTGAATTTTTAAAAATATTAGTAAGAGCCAGAATACTTCTGTTACAAATCTACTGAGGACAAATGTCACTTCTTATTGCATAAAGATGATGGAAACGTAGGTTAAACCTATCTGACAGCAGGTGCTCTGAAAAATGTCAAGTATAGATATCTCAGTATCACAAAACCAAAAAATAAAAAATAAAAAAAAACGACTCAAAAATATGAAATAAAGCCAAAGAATTAGGTTTTCGTTTTAATTTTTAAATAAATTAGCAGCACTAAATGAAATGTAACATTAAATGCAAGCCCATTTTCTTGTTAACTTCCAGTGTTTCTATTTATTATTAGAGTAAGAGCAATTATCATTTAAAATCTCGAACAAGTTGAAAAATTTTAAATTCAATATTAGAAATTTCAGGTTGCAGGCTGCTTTGTTCCTATGTGGGTTAAACCAATGTTTTGGGTGGTTAAGTATAGCTCCGAGCCTAATCAATAAGAAAGGGGTTTCTCAGTTTTGATGGCTTTTCTCTGTGGATGTGAGTGTGCGTGCGTCTGTTATGTGTGTGTAGTTTTAAAGAAAATTATTACGTATCCCCCTCTCCCTGAAAAAAAAAAAAAGAAAGAAAAGAAAAGAAGGGGGGGGGGGGGGGGGGGGGGGGGGGGGGGGGGGGGGG
>JAHWFO010002456.1:1601763-1617427 GCA_023313115.1 Rhysida immarginata
ATTAAGCAATAAAATCAAGATCATAAAATTAGTGTAATATTTCAATAACAATTTTTTACTTAATTATAATTCAAAAAATTTGAATCAATAAAACTTGTAAAGTATATAATAATAATAAAAAGAATAAATGTAAAAATATTAAACAATAAAATGGAGAAAAGAATCATAAGAATAATATTTTTAGTAACAATTTGTTTATATTGATTATAACTCATAAAATTTAAATTGGATTAGATCAGACATGATATTACAAAATTTAAACATTCTAAAAAAAAAGGGATTGCTAATAATGTTTTTCCTTGGAAGAGGTAAATAAAATATAAATAAATAATGTTTAGCCATCTACTCTGACTAAATAGACAAGGGGGTATATATCAGTATGTTAGAGAGGGGGTCTGGGAGGTGCCGCCGCGCCCCCCCCCCCCCAGTCTTTAAATAATAAATTCATTTACTTTGGTCACATGATCAGTCATCGTGCGATGTGCAGATAGCGAATATTAACCAAAATTTGCATAGGTGACTGAACTATTTATTATAAGTATATTGGGAACAATAATAAAGGAAGAGCAGTAATGCCCCACCACAAGACATCTCTGATGTCTACAATATGTAAAATGGAGAAAATAATTGCAGTTACATGAATACTGATGCAAATCATGGTGGCAGAATAGGATGGCAGGATCTTTAACAATTGGCCTGACTCTATTTTTATACAATTTTTATCATCAAATGTTAAAATGTTTCATAGGTTTGATATGATATTTGATGAAAATAAAATAACTATTTTCAACAACAAATCCAGTTATTCCACGCTCATAAAGGTCTCTTGAATTGCTGCTGTAGAAGGTCTCTAACTTCATCGTGTGACATGAAATGACAAACTTTCAGTTGTTTTTTTAAGAGAACTGAAAATATGAAAGTCACACGGCAACAAATAGGGGAGAAGCTCGAGAATTTCCCACCCGAGCATCTGCAATGTCTTGCTAGTCATCTCAGTCGTATGAGGTCGTGCATTATCATGGAGCAAGATAATTTGTTTTTATGCCTTGCACAACACTCCAGATCATTTGTTTTTATGGCCTTGTGCAGACTTTCCAGTGTGAATATTGCACTGTGAAACAGCTGGCCTTTGTGAAAAATCTTAAAACACCATGCTGTTCAATTTTTGGAGCGTCTATCTCAACATACTCATATAATTTTGTCTACTGTAGATTCAATTCATGATCACTTAATTTTGCAACTGCATGTGATTTCAACACAAGCGTCACCATTACTGGATGAAATCATTGTGGCATAGGGGAGGTTGGCTCACTTTCATTTGACTCACCATAATATTCCAATACAGTGGGACCTCAATCTATCATTTCCCGATATAATGTTTTTTCGGAACAATTGATTTTCGTTGGTCCTTGTGCAGCTGCTATTGAAACCATGCTAATAAAACTTGCATCCACATTCTATCATTTTCCTGCATCTGTCATTAAGAATTTTGGTCCCAAAGGACATTTTACTGGATCAATTGGTTGTTTTTTTTTAGCAAGTTTGCATAGTTTCTGCAAAAAAACATGAAACGACTGCATGTGAACAGACTTTATTTGAGTGAATGTGAAAAAAAATTTGGCGTGATAAAGTTTGATACATACAAGATGAAAAGGGAGAAACACTCGTGTGATGCATTCACGATTGGGCTTCGCAGTGCAGGAAGTAGAAAAAAGCTTCCAATAAAAATTCAAAAATTAATGACTTTTTAAAAATAATACTTTTACATAGAAGTGGGAGTTATATTATATAATGGAATATAGAATGTGGATACAGAGTGAATAAAATGTAAGAGGACAAACTTTCAGAGGCGATTCCTGACCAGAAAGGGAACAAAAAAGTTCATATCAACATATGTCCAGAAATGGATGGTAAGTCTGCAATAAAGCAGTTAGTACTGGTACATGACATTAATTTCATCCATGTTACAGAAGATGTTCAAAGTGGCTGCCATCCAAGCGTCCACACGTTGCATCATGGATTGCCTCGCTCTTTCAAAAATTCCAGCCTGACCGTAAATCCGTGCGGCCTCTCAATCATTGTCATGTGCTTGACCGTACATGAAAATCATCTCGACTTAGAAGGAATAACGGACCACTGTGCTTCAGTGTCGCTCAAATCACACAATCTGCAACACAGAAAAGCACACCATGTGCTTCAAAGTCGTTCCTCTCCCTGGACAAATATGCATTTCCGGACATGGTGTATGTTGATATGAACTTTTTTGTTCCCTTTCCTCCCACATATTCGTTAAGGAACAGACAAAAACTTAGTCTTTTTGTTGTTGTTTCTGTGAATAGATATTACCAAATTTATCATAATTGTTGCAGGTAAAATGTTTTCCCAAAGGAAACAAGAATAATGGAATTTGGGTATCAAAGAAAACAACAACAGTGATGGGACTGAATGAGCCAAGTACCATCTTCAAATTCAGGAAATAGTTGCAATGTCTCAAGATCAGTAGAAGAATTGAAGACTGATCATAAGAACTGAATTGAGTAAGATCATCAAAGCTGTAGAGAAGAGAATTCAGAGAAACCTCTCTGCAAACTTAAATACAGTGCTCCCTCTGCATAACAACACTCTATATAACAGGAAATTTATAATGGCGACTCCATATAATGAAGTTTTTTTCTAGAAAATAAAAACTGCAAATATGAATGAGTCTGCAGTTTTTGTTTTCCAGAAGAAAAAAAAACTTCATTATATGGAGTTGCCATTATAAATTTGCTGTTATGCAGAGGGAGCACTGTATATGCAAGAGGTGTCCTCAATTCAGCAGATGCATTCAAGAACTTATACACAGTCTAGCCTATCATTGAAGGATAGAACAGTTCCTGATTTTGTCCCTTTTGAAATCCAAGAGCCAAAGAAAAATATTCATTGCATCAGAAAGTTTCGTTTCAAAGTTTATGCATAGTTTCACTGAAGCATTTGAGACTGCATAAAGTGTTCAGAGAAGATTGTACATGCATTTCTGTACACAAGTTGTTAAAAGCATCAATAAAAACTTCTGAAATTTTGGAGACTTGTGAATATACCTGATTAGCCATCATCAAGCCTTAATCTTGCAGATCTTAATTCTGTAGTCTCCAATTTGTAGTCCTACTTAAATTTGGATACTCTTAAATGCATTTTGGTGTTAATAATACATTTTCCTCCTTGAGGAAATAATATTTAAAACTGTAGCAAAAATTTCACTATCGTGTACATTCCTGAATTTTCACATTGCCTACTGATGCGGTTTGTTATAATAGTTGTAAATGCCATAGTAGAAATAGCAGTGGAAATACACTGAGGGTGTTCTTATTCACTTGGAAGTCATGGTTCAAATTCACGTGTTCACATGGTCAGACACAAGAGCACTTATGAATAAAGGAATGCTTGCCAAGACACAGTAATTTGTAAGGGATTCAGAATGTCCTCCCCTCTCCCACCTTTGCAACCTACTGGGGGGCACAAAAAAAATCATCCTCATCATCATAATTTTACAACTATCATCTATCCACTGCAAGATGAGGTCTCCTCAAAATTTTCCACACACACAGAAAGCATGGTTATATTGAAGGAATATTTGGCCAATAAGCCTCCACACTGGCCAAATGCAGATTGTAGGGGCTGTTAGTAGGGTTAGAAAGGGCAAATATTCTCGCCACTGCAGGATTCACAAACCTATGACCTATCCAGAGGACCTGTGCCCTAATGCTCTTGACTACTAAAGCTGGCAAGGGGAAGAAAAAATTAATTGAAAGCTATGCAGAAGAAATTGTTTTTAAACAAACTGTGTTTAAAATGAATTTTTGTTTTCACATTGTGGTGGTGATCATATTCAGTGATTAAAATATACATGCACTTGCTTAGTACTCTGATGACTCAAACCTGAAAAAGAGTCAAGGAGGTTAATTCCAAGTCACACCAGATGAATCGACAAACAGAATTCAACTCAGAATGGCATTTTCGCTGCTTTTTCAATTCTGCAGACTAAAGGGACAGCACAAGGGTTATTGGGTTCATTCAGAATGGCTCCAAGAGAATGTATGATCAGAAGAAACTAATTGCAGTCAGTTTCCATAATCTCTGTGGGTGTTTTTATTAGTGCTCTCAATGTTTGATTTTTATGTAAAGTAAGGAGCAGTGCACTTTAAGGGGTGTCCGATTTCAAATGGTAAATCAGTGTTTATCTAATCAAATTTATCTGGTTTCCCAATTTAAATAGTGAACACACACACACACGCACCACTCACTCACTCACCAGCCAATTTATTTGACCAGAAAACTGCAGTTGCTACAGGTTCTTGATGTGGTACTGCATTCCAAGCATGCAGGGCAATAGTGGAAGATAACAGATGGGCCACAATAGATCAACTGACCAAGGAATTTGACCAAGACACATTTGTGGTGTGTCTGAGAGAGATTCATTTTTTTGATAATGTTTAGAGCATTTCAATATACGCACCGTTGGTTGCACGCAACACATCGATTCAATACGAGATTTCTAACCACTATCTGTGAAGCATTCGAGAACCGACAGTCTCGATGGCCACTGTAGTTCAACTTTTCAATTCATCAGTGTCACGAATTACAGATTGGAAACTACTGTAATGTTTTTCACGTAACTCCATTAAAAAAGTTCAAAGGCATGATATCTGGTGATCTAGGGGGCCATTGGATCTAGGCATGGTATTGGATCTCCTCTTCCAATCCAACATCTCAGGAATTTTTCAACTGAAGAACATTCTGCACTTCTAAACTCCAATCTGGCACCATCTATACACCCCCTGTACGTGGGTGTGGCAGAAGAAGAGCAGAATTAGCCAATCAGAAGTGCTTAGACAAGTTGCTCTTCTTGTATAAGCACTTCTGATTGGCTATTTGTGAACTTCCTATACCAAGCCCATGTTTTCTTTTATTGTACAGAGCATAGTGACTGCACTGCCCAATATGAACCAAGTTTGTAACTAATGGAATAATTTGGAATGATTAATGACCTATATAATTCCCGTAAGCCATCTAATTTTCATGGTGATAGCTGGCATATTAACAGACTGAAGCAGAGTTGTGAACAAAACTTGACGACATATTTCAAAGTCATTTTTCTCAAAACTTATGCATCTATTAAAAAAAACTTCCAAGAACATTTTCATCCTATTTTGTCCTTAGGAACTATCCTCCAAATAGCATCCGACATTTAATTTATACCTTGTTTACTATTATTTAATAATATTACCATAATTGGTAATGTGTGAAACGAACATTTGTATGGTGCGAAACATGGACACTACTAAAGATACAGAAATTGGAAACAAATTGAGGCATTGGAGGAAGAAGTTAAAGATTCATTGGTCAAGAGTGAGAAATGAAAAAGAGCTAAGAGTTGGAAAAGACTGTTCAATGTTATTATGGGAGAAAAAGAAAGCGTTTGCTGAAAGAAATGTTAGAAAGTACGAGGGGTGTTCAAATGAAAAGGTACGAAATGACATTGTAGGTATAATCGAATGCTTTATTCAAAGTAATCACCATAGGCCTGAATACAACTATCCTACTGTTTCGTGAGCCGAAGGATTCTCTGTTCCTAGAATTGCTGTGGCTGTGACAGCAGCCAGTCCTCCGCCGTGTCCTTCAGTTTGTCATCCTGAAGATGTAGAAGTCGGAGGGTGCGAGATCGGGAGAGCAAGGAGGATGGGGGAGGCACTCCAGACGCAAGTCCTGGATAGTCGCCATGGTCGCACGAGCTGTATGAGGTTGCGCGTTGTCATGCTGGATGAGAACGCCTGTTGAGAGGAGTCCATGGCGCTTGGTGCGTATAGCAGATTTCAGAATGTCACGCACCAATTCACTATAGGTGGCACTGGTCACCGGCTTGCCCTTATCCATGTAACGTTCCACTATGTGACCCTTGTGGTCACAGAATAAGGTCAGCATCACCTTTCCTGCGTATGGCTGGCTGCGGAACTTTTTCGGCTTTTCCGTCCGCCAAACTTGTTGTGCCACTGCTGAATTTCTTACATTATTCGTACACCTGAGTCTGCGATACACATGTAGCATCATACTGTGCCAACATGCGTTGATGGATTTCTATTAGTTTCGTGCCTTCACTGTGTAGGAAACAGATCACTCCACGCTGCTCTTCTTTGGTGCATTCCAACAGAGGGGCTGCCTTATTGGAAACGCCCGTATGGTGCCGCTGGGTCACGTGGGAACGCAGGACCAACGCCAATTGATGGTGGGAAGAGTCCACACGCATGCATACCAGGTCTGATTGCAATGGGAGCAGTTTTCGATTTTCTACAGCAGTTTTCCGGTTTTCATTTGACTCAGCCTCATATATAGTTTACTTCTTTCTTTCCACACTCTCTCTAATTTTCCTCAAATTGACTTTCATATCAGTGTAAGGAGAAGAAGTTGATACTGGTGTCTGGTCCAAAAATCAAAATTTGAAGAAAACCCCTTATTGTTTTAATTTTGAGAGCAACTGAAATTCAACTCATTCTGTCGATATCTTTCTGAATTTTCACGATATTTGCTTGGGCTTTTTATAAGAGTAGCTCTATATATTTGGCTAATAAATTATGCAAAAGACATTTTGGTAACACTTGTGCATGCACAGTTAAACATTATTTAGTAAAAATGCTTATATTTCATATAATATTTAATATTTTTGAAACATTATAAATTGTAGGTCTAGCTTGACTGTTTATAGTTTTTCCTTCAATAAACAGGTGAAACGGCTGGCCATGTTTCAGAAATTCTGAATAAACTAGAAATCTGCAATCGATAATCACATGTATTACGCATGCATCAGTTTCCTTTTAATTTCGTGCCGGGCACTTTATTATATAATTTAAGGATGACTCATTTTTTATGAGGATGAGATTAATAAATGCAAAATAAATAAATAAAAAGTCAATCAATTTGATGTGTGTTTTTAACATCTTTTGTTTATTAAGTTTACTAATTTACAAGTTAAAAATTAAAAATTAATTTTTTTTTAACATTAAAAGTTCTTAAAAAATATTGCAATAAAAAGTATATCAACTGCATTCAGAGATATATACCATAACTATCTTTTAATATTTTGGCACCACAGAAATATTTGAATATTAAAACAAATGAACAAAAGAAAAAAAAAACAAAAAGGAAAAAAAAAAAACAAAAACACATTTGTACTATACATACTAATGCTTGCTTTTAAAAATATACAATCAGTGTCATCATTTATTTTATTATTGATGATACAAGTCTTTTGTGCTCAATACAAAAGAATAAATTTTTTTTTTTTTTTTCCTGACTGCTAAATAGAATTCCTGTAAACAAGAAAAACATGGTCTGGGTAGCTTCATAACCAAATTAATTCAACACATCACATTCTATCAATTTATGGGAATTTCTGAAGGAATGTACCAGTATAACCCCCTCCCTTCCTCTAAATACAAATTCCCTTTTTCAAAATGGAATTTCTATTTTAAACTGCCATTAACTTTCCATAACATTAGTCAGATTAGATAGTCGTATATTCCATAAACCTTAAATGGTAAAATAATTTTACAGTGTGTACACAAAAGAACATGATGGTTTTGAAATGGAGGTCTCTTAGATCACCCAATCTCACCCCATGCGATTTTTTTTCCTTTGGGGTTTTATAAAGGACAGTGTCTATGTGCCTCCACTGCCTAATAACTACCACAGGAGGAGTTAAGACACAGGATTAAAGAAGCTGTTGCTTCCATCACTCCAGACATGCTGGTTAAATTATGGAAGGAATTAGCCTACAGGTTAGATGGTGTCGCCTGGTAAAAGGAGCTCACATTTAAGACTTTTAAGTAAACTGCAGATGCTACTCTAATACAAGAGTTTTGTTACTGTTTCCATTTGAATTAAAGTCAGATGTAATTAAAAACCTTCAAAACCACTATATTCTTTTGTGTACACTCTGTATAATAAATCATAACAGATAATATGTTTAGCCTTATAACAAAATTCATTATAGTTTAAAAACAAGCCTTTTTCCCACTGAGAAAAATAGTTTTCTGGACATGACATTAAGGGAATCTCTTGATCAAAATTGCACTAAACAAGAATAATTAATGTAATAAGTATTACGATTGTAATATGTTCAAATAAACAAGCATATAATCCAATTTTTTTTTTATTATATAGAATCTACTCTTAGAGACAGTTGATTTTTCTCCACTTTCTCCTTGAAATTTCTACTATATAACTATGCAAAATTTTGATTATTGCATTTATTGCATCACAATTTATTGGGATTATCCAAATAATCTCTTAGAAAATTTCCTCTATCACTGCTACATATCTCAACAGAAAAGTTACCCTTTCATTTATTTACTACTACTAAACATAAAATAAAAAAAAAAAATTACAGAAGTTAAACATTTAAAAAGTAACAACATACAGATTCAAAAAAACATTTCATAGAATGAGACAATTTTTTTTAAAAAAAATCTGATTTTATTTACCATTTCCTTTTAAGATCAAGGCGCAGAATTCTCCTAATGAGTAAACAATTAATATATTCTCAATGAAAAGCTATTTTTAAGAATTTCGTGACCTTCACTGTCAAATAAAAACATGCATTTAAAACATTAATAAAATGTTACTGTAAGTAATATATATTAAAATAAAATAATAACAAAAAAATAGATCTAAGGCCCCTCTGATACATCATTTATCACCTGCACAATTCAGCATGCATATAAAAAAAAAAACCAAGCCTATGATTGGAATTTTCTTGTATGGTGTATTAAAAATCAACTTTTCGATACAAGAATTTGACTGTGTGAAGCAACAATGGCAATGCAGTAATCAACTTTCTATGAAAGAGAAAACTATCTATAAAACAAATAAATATTTAAATCTCTTAAGTAATTTTCGAGTAAATATTTTAAATTTAAACTAGTTTCTTTTATTTTATTGCTATTCAAAACTTTTCCTTTAATTTTTTTTTTTCTTTTTTACTGCTATTCAATGAGAATTTATCCTGTTTTTATGAAATGCCGTAAGTAAAGATTACCTGATTGGGCTTAATGAGCCATTACCATTAAAAGGTACAATGGGTAAATAATTTTGAACTATTCTTCCATTAATTTCTTTGATTTGCTCCTAGTCAATATGGACAGGATATATGAATAGATGAATAATGGAAGCAAACTTCCAAAAATAATAAAAAATAAATAAATAAATAAAAAGGTTATAAACACATCCATGGCAAAAGTGCATTCCTCAATTTGTCACATCTTAATGACTTAATCTATTAAGTCATTGTAATTTCATTAGAAAACCAGGGGGGGGGGGGGGCATCCCAACACCTTTTAAATAATAAAATAATAATTTTTGATAAAATAATAATAATAATAACACCATTTATGATGGCTTTAAAATGGGTGGGAATGAAGTTAGTATAAAAAATTATTAACATACACTAACACACTGCCATACTTGATCAGATGCTTAAGTTGTACTTTTTATGGATAATGCCTATCCTGTATATATTGGTATAATACTTTTAAAAAGAAGCATCTAGTGTAAATATACCAAAGAAAAAAAAATGAACAAGAATAAAAATATGTTCTTTATGTAAACATGAAAAAAACAAAACAAAAACCACTACTTATTGATAAACATTAATCACACTGCTTAAATACTTTTATGTTACTTGATTTATAACAGAGATAAAAATATTGGGCAAAAAAAAGTATAAAAACGTTTAAAATACCTGTATAATATTTCTCTTCAGAATCTCGACATCAAAATGTTCATATCATCCCAATACATGAAACCCACTAATGCATTTTCCTTTGCTGCATATCATGTATTTTAGTGTATTAATATCTAAATTATAACTATTAAATGGAATGAACTTTCCATAAACACTTGCTAATAACAAATTAAGTACATAATAATAATAATTTTGGAATTTTCCTCATTAATGTTATCTGGATGCTAGCCATTTCAAAAGTAGCACACCATATAAAGGAAGTATTTTAATATTACACTTACCAGATTAACTGATATACATACTGGTTCATTATAGTTGGAATAATAATAATAATAATAATAATAATAATAATAATAATGATAATAATAACAACGATGATGATGATCACAACTACATTAACAATAATAATGTCATAAACATAATCTTGCTCATTTTTTTGTAGAGCTTACAGATATTCAAGAGTCAATAAAGAAATGCTGTAGGAGTTCTTTTGCAGGTAACCGGTCTTCAGATTTCGGTTCTAGGCACTTTAGAGCAATTGCTTGAATGGTTTTGGGTAGATCTGCAGGGATAGGAGGAGGGCTACTCGAACAAGCTATCTGGAAAGAAACAGGAAAAGAAGAAATAAATGTATATTTCATTATTAAAAAAATCAAATCCTTCTATCTTTTAAGTTTTTATCTTAAGATAACCTAAAAGCACAAAAAATTATTATTCTTGTATGAGGGTCATTTGATAAGTAAGGTAAAAAGAAATTTTTTTTTCACGTGACAGCTGGCATGTGCTACTCTTCAAATGAACTCGTGCTAAATTTCAGCCAAAATCCATGTACAGGTTACTTGGTACATTCAGGTGAGACGAGCAATGTAGCAATTACCACAAAGAAAGGATCGTTATTCTACCAAAACAAAGCACCATCACACAGATCAAAAACCGCAATAGCAAAATTGCACAACTTAGGCTTCCAGTTAATACTTCATCCACCCTATTCTCTGGGTGACTTCTTGTTTCCAATCTTAAAAATTTGGCTTGGTGGGAAAAAATTCTTATCGAATTATGCCATTATCACCACCATTACTGAATATTTTGCAGACTTTGCTAATTTTCAGCAGGGATGAAAAAACTGGAAACTCACTGGACCAAGTGTATAGCTCTGAATGAAGACAATGTTGAAAAATAAAAAGAATTCTTCCAAAAACATCTGTGTAAATACAGCAGAATTCGGATATTACGAATCGGCTGGGGCACCAATTTTTTTTCGTAATAGCAGAGTTTCGTATTAACCAGGAAGTAAAAAACAAACAAATAAAACAAAAAAACAACAAAAAATAAACAAAACATGTATGCCTTTTTTGATTGTACAGTATTTGCAGTATCTAGTACAGTACAGAGATGAGTTAATGAATGAAAATATTCTAAAATTGACATCCATTTCATAGCCAACTGAAAATACTGTCTATGGCTATGGTCTGTTTTTTATGACATTTACTGATTTTACTAATAATACAATAATAATAATACTAATTAAATTCTTCATCGGTAACTTTAATTTCAGTGAGAAATAAAGTTTTTAATTTGCTGTCAAGATCGTTTGACTCTTTCGATGAAAGAGTTTCTTGCTCCTGTTTCCTTACATTGTCATCACTCCCCTTTGATCCGCCATCTTGGTTTTCGCAGATCTGTTCTGTAATGGCTTCAAAAGTTAATGGCTCCGCCGTTATTAAATCGCTAACAACGTCAACGAAGTTTTAAATTAATTCTGGAGAGTTTCTCTCTGTAAGCTTAAGTTTTATCTATCGGGTGATTAAAATAGGTAAAAATTTTCGAAACATCCGAGTTTGCAAATAAAACCGTTCATAATATTAGCAGAATTTAACAAGAAAAATAGTCATTTGGGGTCGGGACATGAAAAAATTTCGTATTAAGCCAGTTTTTGCACTAACAGAGTTCGTAATATCCAAGTTCTACTGTATCATTTTTACTTTACTTATCAAACGACCCCCGTAAAAGTGTTACTAGCAGTACCATGGTTTCTTAAAGAAGGACCTTTACTAACACACTTTGAAATTCTGTAACATTTTGAATATTATTTAATGAATTTTTAATGTATTTAAATACAGATGAAAAACATAAATGCAGTCAAACTTTGATATCTCGAACCTTGATATCTCGAAAAAATTTTATTTCCTTGCATTTTCACTATTAATGCAATGTAATTTTCCCTCGTTATCTCAAAACATTTTCTCAGAAAACCTCGCTATGTGGAATTTTGACTTCGTATCCCAGTGAAATGTAAAGCATTTAAATATATTAGAGCTTTAAAGAATTTTTTCATTATGAGAAAATTTTCATACGAAAACTAAAAGAGTTTGACGTCACTTCCATTAAATAACGTGCAGAGAAGACTATTCTCGCATGTTACGAAAAAAAATTTATTGGCATGTCCGTTGCATACAAGATGCTTAAGAATGAGCAGCAGCTGCATTTCTGATGCTAGTGGCACCACATATAAGTGACATAACTCTCTATAGCCGTACCATTTTATCTCCTATTGTTCCCTGTACTCTCATGATACCTTTATTAACCTAAAAATCTTGTAGTTGCATTTTGGTCGATATTACTGTGTATAGAATAATAAGAACTGGTTCAAAGATAGCAATATGGTAGCATTTATTGGGATATCCTACAAGTTTCGAAATAAACTTAGTCTTCAGGGCAGGAAATGAGTACAGACTAAAGTAACAAGTTCTTATTATTCTAAAAATCTTGATTGAAAAGTAACCCTCCATATCTTGAAACCTCTTTATCTCAAATTTTTTTGTTCCCATGAAATTCAAGATATCGAGGTTCGACTGTATAGATATTTATAAAAATATTTTAAATATATTAAAATTTTTTTAATATATTTAAATATTCTTGCTGATGGTTTTGATAGGAGAAATTCCCGATCTGCGAGCTGGGTGCCTGCCCTATCATTGGGCTTACACACTGATTGCTTAGTAGTCTTCAGAACACTTGGAGACAACTTTTCTGTACCAATGTTCAGCAGTGGCATAGTTGGTAGAGGCGATGAGCTAGAGCTGGTTCGAATCCAGGTCGCAGAACTTTTCCTTTCCTTTTCATCTACATTTAAATGTAATTTCTTGAAGCACACCTTCGGTATTTCCAACTTTAAAGTGAATTTCTAATGCTTATAAATTTTATTACACTTAATCGAACTTGACATCTTATAGTCAAAAGGGCATAACTTAATATATTAATATTATCCAAAGATTATAAAAAATCAAACTGCTTCATAAACAACAATGATAGGAAATTAAATCAATAATCGTTCATCAAGAAATTAGGAATTAAGATAACACACGTGTTTGAGCCTTACTGACAAATCCAGGTGTTGACAATGCAAACAGGGTTACATTGTCAGGGTTACAATTTTTGCCACCTGATGATGAGTGATGCTTTTAGCAATAGGCCCTTTACTGATAGGCCTGCCAACCCAGTCTTCTCTGATTATCAAAGATAACTGTTTAGTTCATAACTGATGTTCTTGAACAAATAGAATTTCTTCTACACTAATTATTCATGACATGATGGTGCGATTAATTCAATTAAAATATTTAGTGAAGCTATAGCCCCCTCCCCCCATTGTGTGAAAACCTTAGTGAGTGATCAACTGAAAATGTGTGTTAGGATTTGATCATGTTTCACTTAATCACATTCCATTCACACTACACTGCTTATCATGATCAACAAATTGATCATAATTAAGAAATGTAGTGTGAACTGGGTATTAGAGTGGAAGGCAAGATGAAACCACTGCATTTAACACTCCTAAGTATACAAATAATGTTAAATTACTGAAGCTATGTAAAGACAAAGTTTTTAGATCACCCACCTTAGTTTGGCTCAGATATATTGGTAAGTTCAAAGTTTGATACCATGTCTACTTACTTTATAAAGTAATGCTAAGTCATTACTAATGTTAACTGCATCCCAAGGGGGTTTAGTAGTAGCCATCTCAATGATAATGCACCCAACACTCCAAACATCACAGGATCTTCCATAATCTTCACCTCTTAAAACCTAAATTATAGAAAGAAAAAAAATAAGAGAAGAAATGCATACCATTTTAAAACAAACTATGTCATTTTACAAAAAATTTAAGATCTATGAACTGCACAACAGTGTAGGATAAAAAAGAACTGTCAATGGAGTAAAGACATCGGTAATTAATATTGTAATAGTCTTCTGATGATCATTTGACTCTTGTTACTAAGTTTTTGCACCCAATTTTAATACCAATTTAAAAAAATTGTTGTTTTTTTTTTAAACTACAGTAATGGATTTACAAATCTGTGATAAAAAGAGACTTCCTATTTGCAAAGTGTATATTGTTTTCTATAAATTAATATTTTTAAGTTAATTAAATAAACATGATGTAGAATGAGAAAGAAATTCATCATTTCATAATCTACAACTATAGTCTGCAGATCAGATCTTGAGCCCTGACTATTTAACTGAACATTCAGAAAACTAGAATAAGTCATCGCTTGGACCAACAAATGCAATGCAGTCATGGACAAATGCAAGCATGGTTGCTATAACAACCAGACCTTGAAAGACATAATTGATGAAAAGTCGGACATCGTGCACAGGAACAGGTTGAAACGAGGGCTCAAGATCCGATCTGCAGACTATAAATATTTGAAATCTATTTTACAAAATGATGCATTTGAGTAGGGATATTAAAAAAAAATATACATATATATAATCAAATTTTGGTAATTAAGTAGCTACTAGCATCAGCTGTTAAATTTTTCGTTTCTGTCAGCAATTGTCATCACAGCAATTGTTATGTATATGCCATACATAATATGTCAGTGCATCACATGGTATTACTTATAATTTTGATTTTATTTCTCTTTTATATTTCTTGTATGCTTCATTTATGATATCTAGAAGAAATGATGTTAAGGTCCATATAAGATCATGTCTAGATTAAACCCCAGCCATTAAAGATGTGTGCTAAATAGTGAATTATTATATGTTAATTTCCAAAATACCTTAATTTTATTTTATCCCTATCCAAATGGATCACCCTATAAATTGTCTAGTATAAATATAAATGTTATAATATCTAAATCCAACATTAAAATACCTCTGGTGCCATAAACGCTATTGTTCCTAATAGCTGGCCTTTAAATTCATTTGCAATAGTTCTCTGTGAAGCCATTCGAGCTGCAGCGCCAAAATCTCCTATACGAAGATGATGACCTGTACTGTCAACAAGCAAATTAGCACCTGTAAGCAATAATCTTTGAATTAGCAATCTTCTGTTGAAAATTTAAAATTTATTTAAGATTATTTTTCAATTAATTCCATATACAGAAAAACCCTTATATATCATTTATATAAAATCAGCGACGGTGGATGTTGTCACAACAAAGAAAAAATCTAACAATGGGTTATTTCTCGATTATACAATCGAGTGGGTTCGCTTCTAGTCTATTATAAAATTATGATATTTTAATAATAATGTAGCAACAACAGGGATACAATCCACCGGATAAACCGGAAGATGAGGCCCTATGTTGCCCCCCAACAGGCCGAAGCCCAAAGCGGGGTTAATGATACATATAAAATAGACTAATAAAGAAAAAAAGATAATAGGAAAGTTATAATAATGATACCGAACACCGGCCGAGTCAGACAAAACATTAGTAAAATAATAATAATAACAAGAATAAATAATGATAATAATAGTAAAATAATATCAATTAATGAGTAACAACAGGGATAAAAAAAAATAAATAAATAAATAAATAAATAAATAAAAACATCAACACACACACACACACACACACACACACACACACACACACACACACA
>JAHWFO010002456.1:1617437-1633758 GCA_023313115.1 Rhysida immarginata
ACACACACACACACACACACACACACACACACACACACACACACACACACTCACGCAGGCTAAGAACTAATTAGTTCCAGAAAAGGAACAGCGTTAATCAAAAAATATATCCAAGTGGGGGAAGGACTTATTGAAAATATCTACTAGTTTGTTTGCAGGGTCAAGGTTCATGACATTCGTCCTACTTTTCCCCAAAAAAATCAAAGGTTTACGGGATCTATTGGAATTCGGAACCCGAAAGCCAATGAGATCGAGAGTTTGAGGAGAAAAAATATTCCCTTTAATTATCTTTAGTAAAATTTTTAGTAATAATTTATCAAAAATAAATTGCAAATTAAATAATGAGGCCAGAGAGGCGGAGTCAGTGATTTTCTCAGTACAACGAAGGAAACGATAAAAACTCAGCAGCTTCATTTGTAGATGGTCAAGTAACTGAGTTCTGCCCGAAAACCAAATCCATGGGGCATACATAATCTTAGATAAAACAAAAGATTTATATAACATAAGAAACGTGTCTTGTCTCCTAAAGAAACCAGCAAGGCGCTTGATAATACCCACACGCCTGCTGGTTTCCACTAACAAAGAGTCAAGATGATCGGAGAAATTTAATTTTGAATTAAAAATCACACCGAGATCCTTTATCGACGTTCTACGCTGAATAGAACTGTCCTTCAAAGTATAGTCGTAGTAATGGTTAATGACTTTTCTAGAGTACGTTAGACAGAAGGATTTTGATGCATTTAGTGAAAGGCCGTTCAATTCTGCCCAACGAGCAACAGAATCCAGCGCCGAAGACAGTTCGAGGCAGTCATCCCAGCAACGAATAGCAGAAAACAGCTTCAGATCATCTGCGTATAACAAATACTTGACCTGCAGATCGACAAAATTCAAAGCTAAATCAGCAATAAAGATGTTAAAAAGCACCGGGCCCAGAGGAGAACCTTGAGGGACACCGCTGCGAATTCTACCAGTAGCATAACCACCATTCGAGTCCTTGATGTTAAAACTACGCCCGCTAAGAAGTGAAGTGAACCAGTTTCTCAGATTATCCGCAAGGCCAACTTTATCCAATTTATGAAGCAACAGGCGGATGTTAACGCTATCGAAGGCCTTGCTAAAGTCCAGGTATAGGACGTCGACCTGCAACCTTTGGTCGATATAAGGAACCAGATAATGCAGTAAACATGCCAGATTAGTGGAGGTAGATCTTCTCCTCCTAAACGCATGTTGCTCTTCAGGTAGATTGAGATCAACGAAGGAGGCGAGATGGTTAGCAACATATGTTTCAAGAATTTTAGCAGGGTAAGGAAGAGTCGTAATCGGTCTGAAATCATTCAATAGACGTGGCCGTGCTGACTTAGGAATAGGAACAATGTTAACGATCTTCCAGTCGCTTGGGTATTTGTATTATGTAAATACAAATAATAAAATTTAATAAATAAATAAAAAATACTGTTTCTTATTTGTTGTTTTAGAAAAAAACCCCCACTTGGACAAAATCCAGAAGCCAAGTCTAAGAGGCAGACCAAGAGAGGGCCAAGTCCAACGAGCTGAAATGTAGGGAAGGGAGAAGTTATACACTGACTGGAAGAAAGTAATTGCACACTTTCGATTTTAGATGTTTTGTCGAATATCTAGAAAAATACTTGAAGAATTATCCTGAAATTTCAGGGGTGTAAAAAGGATGTTACACTTCATATATTTCAGGGAAGGTTTTCTCCTGAAGGCAAATAGGGGACCAGCAAAGAAGTGAACCAAAAAAAATAATATTTGGAATCACCCTGTAAAAAATATTGCTTGAAATGCATTGTAGCTGTAGCATATGCTTAAGAGGCTTGTTTTACTTTTCTGTGTTCATTTGTATGAGAATAGCACGTATATTCATGGAGATATAAAGGTTTTTTTAAAAAGGTCAAAATGTTTTCGTAAGTTTTTTGTTTATAACGCGCAGGATTTTCAACCGAATGCAATGCCATTTACAGGAACCTTGACAAACTACAGTACAGACAACACCCTGCAATCAGAATGGAAAAATATTAAACATTTGATGAAATATGAGCATTGGTACTAAATAATGTTTAACTGCGCATGCACTACCAAATTGTCTTTTGCATAATTTATTAGCCAAATGTATAGAGCAACTCCTTTAAATAGCCCAAGCAAATATCATGAAAATTGAGAAAGATATCACCGATAGAATGAGTTGAATTTCAGTTGCTCTCAAAAATAAACAAAACGATAAGGGGCTTTCTCCAAACTATTATTTTTGGATCGGACACAAGTATCAACTTCTTCTTACGCTCATATGAAGTCAATATGAAGTCAATATTTTTTCATGTCAGAAAAGTAAAATAAGTCTCTTAAGCATATGCTACAGCTACAATGCATTTCAAGCATTATTTTTTACAGGATGATTCCAAACATTATTTTTTTGGTTCACTTCTTTGCTGGTCCCCTATTTGCCTTCGGGAGAAAACCTTCCCTGAAATATATGAGGTGTAACATCCTTTTTACACCCCTGAAATTTCAGGATAATTCGTCAAGTATTTTTCTAGGTATTCAACAAAACGTCTAAAATCGAAAGTGTCCAATTACTTTCTTCCAATCAGTGTATGTCGGTGGAAGTATTAATGTCTGGGAGTAGGAATTTCCTTTCTATGTGGCAAATGTTTAGGATTGTGGCTTTCTGTAAGGTATACATGCAGGTAATCAACATTGCAACAAGTCTCAAAGGATAAAGAAAGTGTATTAGAAGGAATAATAAAATATATTAAAAAAAATCTTTTTAAGTATACACTTTTTAAAGTAAGTTTTTTTTAAATTTTTTTATTACTTCTTCTAATACAGCTTTCTTTATTCAAAATAAATAGAGCTAAAATACCCTTTTTTATCCTTTGCAAACATTCTCAAAAAAATATATATATTATTCAAAAAATAAATCCCAACATCAGTTTTCAGTTAAACAGGGTTCTCCCCAGGCCCTTTTGAATGGGCACGCTGCCCGGCTGATTTTGGTGACCACCTGGCTGAATACATGAAAACCTGCACATGACTGCATAATGTTTTGTGTGTTTTTAATTTTTGTCCACCCAGCTATTTTATCTTTTCTTCTAGCTGATAAAATTTTATGAAAAGAACACTGATTAAGTTTGTGGAAGAGTTGGAACATAACATCGGTGGCATACACAACAGCGAACAGGTTGCATAACTTGATGATGTCATGTAAATTCCTCTTCAATTAAAAAATTTGGAGAAATCTAATATTGAAGATTTTGTGAGCGGAAATTTGATTAATCATATTCAAATTCCCGATCAGGCATAATGAAAAGAAGTCGCCAATTCACTGAGGACACAAAACAGTTTTGACTTTCTGTGCAAATGTCAAATAAACAGAAGATATATTCTGTTCACTGGAAGTTTGACTGGATGTGTCCATTCATGGTCTTTTTATCAATTGGTCTGGGAACTCTATTGTTGAGTTTGGTTTCCTGCTGAGGTTGAACTACAGATGGTGTTATGAAATGGCATATCAGTCGAAAATGCAAAATTCAACTCTGCAGAACAAAAAAATTACCCCCCTGTTAGCCACTATGGGAGGGGAAAGATGCATATGCTTTACTAAAAGTTTTAATCATTAAATAGCCCCCTGTTATATGAGCTGTTTTATTGGTTTCCCCATGTCCATCTGTACCCTTTCTATATCTAACATCCATAGAATTTAACTTAGAATGGTGAAGTTTGATGTGTAGATCCAGAAAAAGTATGATGCTCATTTTTTTTAAAAATTGTAATAAATGAATACAAAATAATTATGTACATGTATTTATTTTATTTTTGATTGAAAAACATTTTATTCTAATTCGAGTTATTATTTTATCACCAAAATTATTCATTTTGCATTGTTTTATTTTGCTTTTTTTTTTTTTTCCTTTTTCTCCTTTCACTCAAACGATCTACTTTTTGGTGCCCGTTGCCCATGGCAAGCATTGGTACATGTGACCATTGTTGGCAAGTGCTCGATTAGGGCGTTGTCATGGATACAAAAATCTCTATCGTTAAGTGCGAGGGTGAGATGATTGGCTGAGAAAGTTTTAGGGAAAGAAAAAATTTGACGGAAGAAGGGAGCAAAGAAAAGGGGTCCCAAAAGAAATGTTTTGCTTAAAGATTGTTCATTTTTATTTATTTATTTAATTCATAAAGGTTATGTCTATCCAGGGCCAGTATGGCCCTACAGCTGACAAGATAGGTCCCTGGAATAGCTGAGTGATTACAGATTAATCATAAAAACAAAAAAAACAATTCAAATCAAAAAGTTAGTAAGTATAATAAAATTAATTATTAAAGAGGTAATTCTTTAATTTTATTTTAAAGATAGCAATGTTCGGGGAGGAACGAATATCAATTGGAAAAGAGGACATAGTCTAGTACCAGCAACAAAGACGCTTTGCAGCTGGTAGTTTCTCCTTGCTAGGGGAATTCACAAGGCATTTTTCTGATGTTCTTTGTATTTAAAATGAAGGGTATGGTGACGAACAATATAAGTGATACAACTAAAAACTTTGGAGTTTGTAGGTGAAACTGCAGCTACAGTACACTAGCTGAGTAGAGGAATTGTGATTGGAATTTGGGCATGAACACTTTTGATAAAAACGAGTGGGCGTTAAAACTCGGATCAAAAAGAAGGCATCAGTAGAAATCCCAATCAAGGCTCAAAAGCAACAACGAACTCAAAAGAATCAACAGCTGAAGCCTCTCGAATCCATATGAACCTGCATGGCGAAGCACAAACCTCATGAGCAAACTTCAGTGGTGAAACTTGTGCATTTGGAAACCAGAACCTGGGAGAGTTCAAAGTGATGAAAGGACATGTATGTGAGTAAATCCAACATACGATATGCATATCTATCGCAATATTGAACTAACGTTAACTATAGAATATGCAAGTGAATTACAGCTTAAATTAAAGAAAAGGCCTTTATTTAGAAACTTAATTCAGTAATCTAAGATTGAACTACTTCATTTAATAATAACTCTTAATGCACTTGAATCATTTATTTTGAAGGTATCTTATTCTGTAACTAGTTAAAACAATTACCAGATTTTCATTATCATACTTTCCGTTTGTTTGTATATAATCTTTATCCAATTTTAGCTCTTTAAGTTATTAATATTTTTCTTTGCATATAATTGTTTAAATAAAATTGAACAATGATACAATTAAAGATCTAGAATATCTTTGATCATTGCTGTAAAGTTTGTGTTTTGCATGCTCTTGATTATTAAGCATAGAAATTAAAACTCTAGCATCAAAAGACAAAGCGACCAGAAGTGAACTTCTGGAAACTTATCCATTCTGCTGGCAAGGGTTATCAAAGGCAGATAGATGCTGATAGGTAAAAAGAAAATTATTACACACTGAACCACTGATTTATTAAAGCGTTTGTTTTGAACCTGGGTAAAGATCGCTTGCTCAAACAAAATCACGTGCGACAGAAAAGGGGTGCTTTTCTCCTCTTTGGGCGTGAGTAAGTGGAAATAATAACAGGAAACTTTCATATCATGGGACAATCACGAGTGATTGAGGAGTATCGAACATACATAATGTTCAGTAAGGCCCGGTTCCCACATGCACAAAAACGACGGCAGAAAAAATTTTTTGATGTCACTTCCTGCTTTCGTCTTTCTGCCTGACAGAATACTCCTGTTTTTTCGAGTTGGGTTGAGTCTGCCCTACAAAGATAAAGAGAGTTTTCTGTCGGGCAGAAAGACAAAAGCAGGAAGTGATGTCATAAAATTGTTCTGCTCTGTGGTTTCTGCCGTTGTTTTAACCAACACTTAACTCATATTGTTGGATAATATAATCCCTATAAATTGTGAAATTGCCTGAATGAAGCATAGGTCTCTGAAGTGGAAAAAAAAATTCTGAGCCAAAGAACACTAGGCACTTTTGAAAATTTTGTCATAATTAAAAGAAGCTTATTAGCAAAAAAATTGTTGTATCTTAAAATCCGATATAAAATTTTGTACATTTTTCATATCTCAATTACTCAGATTGTGCTCCATAACTCAATCCGATAGTAAATTTAGAAAGAGCAACATCGATTTAACCTAGAAAATGCAAAATATTTCCAGTAGCATATGACTTTGTTGTTTGTTGCCTATTATCATTCAGTAAAAAACACAAGCAATAACAGTCTGGTTCAGATAACACTGAAGCAAACATTTTTTCTAGTTGGACATTTCCTTTAATACATGTTGGAAAATTATTAATGTTGATACAAAAATCATTTCCACTTGCCATCACATTAAATAGCTTTAATGCAGGCACTGTAAAATTAAAAATCTTCATTTTACTATACGAATATACAGGGAGAGTCAAAAGCCTATACCCCCCATACAATTTCAAAACAAGTGGAGATAAAAAAAAAGTTTGCAGGCAACATATGTAAGGGCTAAACAAAGGTGGTGTCAAATTTGACCTTTGACCTCCAATTTTGCATCTTGCACCTTTGTATGTTACAGGTAGAGAAGAATTTCCAATTGTATAGTTATAGAGCTCAAAAAGCTGATTTTAACAAATAAATAAATAAATAAATAAATAAATAAATAAATAAATAAATAAAATAAAAAATTAATAAATAAAAAAAAAGGTTAAAAATAAACCCACTACTACAAAATGAAATTTCAGTGCTCAAGCTGTGGTGTGGACTATGGAATGGCAGCTTGGTGGGATTATTTCTATGTACTCCTTAAGGCAACAGTTTTGCAAAAATTCGATGTCAAGGTCAAATTTGACACCACCATTGTTTATCTCCTACCTAACTTCCTATACGTTGCCTGCAACAGATTTATTGTATCTTCACTCGTTTTGAAATTGTATGGGGAGGGGGGTACAGACTTTTGACTCACCCTGTATATTAAAAATTAATATTAATATTACCTTTTAGATCTCTGTGCAAAATCTTATTATCATGCAAATAAGCAAGTCCAGCTAATACTTGTTTTATATATCGCATTGTAACTATTTCCGTAAAAGGACCATAATAATTAAGCAGTGCAGAAACGGAACCACCTATGGAAGATGTTTAAAAGAAATCAGTACCAAATAAATAACCTAGAGTTAAAAAAAAAAAAAAGTACACTCTCCTACAAGAGTTAAGCATAAAATACAAATTTCATGATATTACTTAAACCAATTGGTAGTCATTTTCAACCATATTGTTTACAGTGCTGCATCAGAACATGCAAATATGGAAATGTTTCTGAAATAATAATTGAGGCAACCAGAGATATGCTAAATTGTCAGCTGGGTAAAAGGAGCATTTCCTTCTGGTGGTTATCACATCAGCTGAGAACAGTTCCAAGAAAATCAAAGTTAGGCATGTCAAAAAGAAGACGTTCGGATGACACAGCATGTTGCATGAAGTTGCATGTTCCATTGGTGTTCATCATTTTGTAATCTCACAGTTATGGACTCCAGTTTCAAAGCACAGGCACATAGGGACCTGTTTCAGGCCATCCTAGATTGATAACTCCTTCCGACGACCTTTACATCGGTATACAGGCTAGACATAACAGTCAATCAATAGTCCTCTTCTATGGGCACTCCTTACTGCAAAAGCAAGTATCAATAAGTACTGTGTGTCTTAAGCTGCATATGCCAGGACTGTTATGGACAACGACCAGTGTGATGTGTGCCATTGCAGACTTTACAGATTATGCTGGAGTGAAGACCATGTCAACTGGACCAGAGTTCAATGTAGCAACTTCCTTTTTACAGATAGTACAGGGCGTGGCAGGTATTTGAGAACATGTGAGTATGACGTAATAGTCAATACATCATACTATTTAACAATTCCGAAATGAGGCAGATAAACATGGCAGATCTAAAGATAACCCAGCAAATGAAGCGACATGCTGTCATCGTCTCCTTGGCTGCAGGACACTCCGACTCAGAGACTTCTGCATTCCTGAAAGTCGCCCATTTGTTTGTGTTCTAAGTTCAGGGAGAACTGGACGCTGCCAGTGGTGATGTACCAACCGTTTCATAGAGGAAATGACATTGTCGGTGCTTGGACCGTATCAGGATGCCGGAATTCATCCGTTCTGTCCAAGCTGCAATCAATGAGAACCCTGGGAAGTCCATAAGGGCACTCGGGAGGGAGCTGCAGGTTAATGAGGTGACCATTCGATGAGTGGTGCAAGAAGACCTCCGTTACAAGTCGTATGTAGCACATGGTAGGCCATATGTTTTTTCAACAGGACTCTGCTCCAAGTCATAAGGCCTACAGCACCCAAGCATGGATGACCATAAATCTTCACGACCACATCCCTCTCAATATGTGGCCCCCCCAGCTCCCCTGATCTCAATCCTTTGGACTATTACGTTTGGGGGTGTCGTTGAGAAGGACTCCAACAAGCATCCACACAACACTGTTAAAGCTCTCAGGCTAGCTATTGTGGAGGCAATGGCAGAAATCCAGAAGACCCGCATCATTGCTGCCTGCCAGCGATTCCGACAGAGTGTGGAGGCTGTCTTTGCTGCAGATGGTGGTTTTATTGAATAACAATATGTATTTTTGTAGTCCTTTGTTCAAAAATGTAAATTGTATCAAAGGCTTTGTGATATCTTAAGTGTCTGCTCCTTTTACCTGCGGACGTCGTTTTGTTCTCAAATACCTGCTGCACCCTGTATATATTCTCAATGGAACCAGACAACAGATATCTGCAGCGCTGGACAGATACCAGACCATTCCTTTGGAGGTGGAGATATGACAAAAATTTTGGAGTATTATCCAATTCGCTGCTCCGTGCATAACTTTTGGAGGGAAGTGTGTCTAAGAAGCACTAAACCGGTTCAAGAGGACAAAAACATTGTATAAACAGATAATTAAAATAAAATTAAAATGGCATGTAAGGAATCAATTTGGTCAACATACACCTATGTTGTTTATTTTACTTCTACCTTCATTGTACTTATCACTCATTGCCTTTGTCATGCCATTCGTTGTATTTTATCCAATAATATTACTCCATTTTACCATATTTCTGTATAGATGGGGTGCGCAGGAAGTAGGAACGCACATGTACCACTTTCTCTGCCTTCTTTCACTTCCGACCTTAGAATTTCTGAGGCAGGAAAGAGCAAAAAACGAATAATTAAAAAGAAAAAAAATTCCGGATAGTGTTGCTCTCGATTCAATCAATTCACAAAAGGCAAAATTATTGAGTAATGTTTCATTGATTTCCGTGTATCGTTTTATAATCTCCGACTCAATAATAAATTAATGATAAATCGAGGCACTCAGCAGTCAACCCAACGCTAGAAGTGCAGTTATTACGAAAGCGGATATACGTCTAGGCACAAAGTAAGCGGAAATACGTCGAATTTTTGTCAACACGCACCCCGTCTATATAAGGGCGAGAAGCCTCTAGTGTAGTTTATATCCTTGATAAAGCCAGGAATAAATGGCGAAACTAGTCGGAAACTCTGTTCTCCCTTTATTGTATTGTAAAGTCTCTACCAATTTCATTGATAGATACAATGGAATCAAGCCAAAAACTGTGGACACAACTATAGAAAGAAAAATAACTCCAAAACCACTATTCCACATAATAAATTTTAATGACTCAGATGTACATTTTGACTCACTGATGAAGGAAACTTCGTTTCCGAAATGTACATCTGAGTCATTAAAATTTATTATGTGGAATAGTGGTTTTGGAGTTATTTTTCTTTCATTGATAGAAACAATACTAAGGACTCCCAATTTATTGATCTGTCTAATTGTACCAATACATTTTCATGAATTACTATTTTGCAAGAGACCAAAATAGTCTCATGAATACTGACTATATTTGCTTAGAATATCTAAGATTTTTAGCTCAGACCTTACTTTGTTTGCAACCTCATTATTAATGCTATTTTCTCATAATTTCTCAATTCATTCCCTTTTACAAAATGCATCCTTTCATTTTAATCAAAAGTTCTTTTATATTTTAACAGTTTACATTTGGCAACTTGATCTCAATGTTACATTATTCATTTCCCCAATATCTTTGTACTTAGTTTGTAGAGAATTTTCTCCACTTCATTTTCATAAATTTTACATTGGTTTTGTTTAGTCATATTTTGCTTCATAGTTAAAAATGTCTGGCAAAAACACAAGCCATTCTGGCCATTTTGAATTTTCTTTGTGAAAAAGGCTCGAGTCCAAGGGCAATGGTGAAAGTAATCCATGATGTGAAAGGCCTAGAGGCTCTCAACAAATGCATGGTACAAAAATGGTTCAAGTGCTTCAAGGAAGATGACACCAACTTCATCTTCCGAAAGACAAACCAACTTCGGGATGGCCATTGAAGCCCTCGCAAACTGGTCAAACAGCAGGCAAGTATTACCACCCAGAGATTATTGGCAGAACTTGCCTTTACCAAAGCATCATCGTCTCCACCAGCATGGGCTTGTGAACAGCCACTGCTGAGAAATTCCCCATGAACTGACTTCTGCCCAAGTGCAACTTCTGGCTAAGCCCTGGATGTCAGTTTCTGGTGTTGGATTGTAATTAGGGAAGAAAAATGGATCTATTTCAAAAATCCTTACAAGAGAAATCAATGGCCCCATTCCAGGCAGATTTTGGAATGGTTGTCAAATGCAAGCAGTTTGAATACAAGGCCTTGATGTTTTTAGTGGAATTTCGAGGTGTAATTCTGAACTTTTTCCAGATAGGGATACTGTGAAAGGTGATCTCCCATGCCCAACAACTGCAGTGAGCTTATGAAGTCCTGAAAGCGACTGCCTTATTCTCCTGCTTGACTCTGTAGATGACTGCCTGCTGAAATGTGTTAGTCATCGTTATTAAATTATGTATTCTTTATTAAGGTTTCTCTTCAGATTATTGTAATAATGTTTAGAATATAATATCCATTCATAAATTCATACTTTCTGACAAAAAATTTAAATACAATAAGACCTGGTTCTTGACCAGAACAAATTACAACGTCAACAAGAAAAACATTTTCTACAGCCTGGAATTTTTACATTTAAATGGGTTGTTGAATTACAAGGTGCTACCCAAAATATCCAAGAATTTGAATATTCCGCCCAAACCGAAAACAGTACGAGGTTCTGCAGCTAGATGCCTCTTGGTGCACCTTTCAGCTGCTAGTCTGTCAAGTTTCATAATCGTAGACGTATTTCTTTGTGAGTTATTGGTTTTGGTGTTGCAATGTGTTTTTGTGCTTCTGTGAATTTCCAAATTATTTGACCTGGTAAGACTGGCAACAGGAAGTTTTACTGCTAGATTTTGAAGAGACCGAGGGAAAATTTCATGCAAGACCAAAGACTGGTTACTCCACCATGATATCGCGCCCGCACACACTTCACTCCTTGTGAAGGAATTCTGGCGAACAACAACATGGCAATGCTCCCCCATCATCCCTACTTCCCTGATCTAGCTTCATGCAACTTCTACCTCTTCCCTAAAACGAAAGGACGGAGTTTTGACTCCATTGAAGATATCCAAATGGAATCGCAACTGGTCTTGAACACCCTACAGCCTTCGGACTTCCAGGAGTGCTTCCAAAAATGGCAAAAACCGCTGGGATCATTACATACATGCCAGAGGTGACTGCTTCGAAGGTGACAGCGGAAATTAGGATTAAGGTACGTTTTCTGCTTTTTACAAGAAAATTCTCAGAAATTTTGGGTAGCCACAGGTTTCCTTCTAATTACTTTACCTGGCATCCATTCAACAAACATATTGTAGTGATTTTCTTGCAATGTAGCACCTAGCATACGAACAACGTTTGGATGATCTAATTTTAACATCAGGATTATCTCATCGCGGATTGCTAACATCTGCTTTTCTTGCTCTTCTACAGAATTACGGCAAAATGAAACCTAAAATGTAATACAAACATACTTTTTAATTAATAATTGAAAAATTTATTATAAACCATAAGATTCATAATAGTAAAATGGCTACATCATATGTTTACAAAAATGCTTTTATTCACTTTCATATTGTGAGAATCAGACAATTGTATTCAATATTACTTAATCATGGTTTACTTTTATGTCATTAAATACTGAATATTCCTGGTTAGGTACTGAATGAATAGTACTTGTCAACTATGAATGTATTCAAGAAACCACTATGAGAGAAGTCTCTGCATTCATGACTGCAGCAAAAATTCATTTTTTCAAATTCTCTCTTATTTTTTCATAGCCACAAGCTACTGGAAAAATGGATTCACTCAAGATATGTTTTGTCACAGGTGAAACTGGGCTGCATCTATAAACTTAGCACAGGAAAGGGCACTGACTAAAAATTAGGGCAACCCTTATCAAAAAGTAGGGCCAAGCTAAGACATTGTAAGGCAACTTTTTGCATTGACAGTTGCTTGCCACTTTCATTCACTCTTTGTCATTGTTGCATACAAGGTAACAAGTATGACACAAAAATATTCAAGGTTTCTGACCAAAATCTATCAAGCTGTTCCAGAACCACACAAAAAACGATGCTAATGCTCTTGCAATCTGGTGCTAAATCGCAAAATCATATGTTGATGGGATACATTTTGCCATGACTATTAAAGAAAGGAAAAAGCTTCCAACCACAAAAACTAGCAGAGACATGAAACACTGGATGTTTTCATGGTTAGAGTTTTATCCATCCTTTATAGGCAATTCAACACACAGTTCTTCTTATACTTTTTAACAACAGCTCTTGTGAACCATTAATAAACCAAAAGAGCAAATTTGATATCAATATGGAGCATGCTAAAAAGAAATTGGGGCACAAAACCATGTCCATGGAGCTCTTTACAGTTTTGATTAATGATATTAATTTTTATTTTGACTTTAAGAAATCCTATAGAAACGAGTATAGCAGGGCATTTGCTACAAGCCCCACAGATAAAGCCTTACACTTAGATTAATATTTTTACAGGGGAAGGGGGCATTCAAAAAAAAAAACAAACTCTAAGAATGTTAAAAGAAACATTATAGTTATACAAATAGTAAAATATAACTAAGTATGCAGGATAATTAAGTTATTATAGGCTGATTGATAAATAGTGAACATGGACTATTGTTAAATAACAAAAAAACAAATTTACAAACAATCAAAAAGCTAGTAAGACACAACAGATTTATACAAAAATATCCGAAGGTACGTTTTGGCAACACTGTCCCCATCATCAGCGGAAAGTGAATAAGTTGTGAAGAAAAAAAAAATTGAAAAACTAAAAGAGTAATATCCAATAAGATGTCATTTCCGGTCTTCGACGTGATTGGTGGTGGTTCTGGGTGATTTCCATTTTACTGTTGTGACATGCCCCGATGAGCGGGGCTGCCTGGACGGCAGAGCGAATTACTAGCAGACCCTCGTCGGGATTAGTCACCAGGGTTTTGGACCGATAAACGAGATTATTGACTCAAGGCACACAATTGCAAGAGAAATAATCTCAGGTTCATTCATCTATATACATTACAAGAGAACTAGCTCAGATTATATATCAATATGCAAATAATAGTGAGTAATGAACAGGGCTCCCAGAGGGGCAATACCCTACCAATCAAGAGACAATATTAATCTTATCCCCATGAAGGTTCATAAAACTTTTCACAACTCAATGTTAAAACAAACTAGCATATACATATATCAGTGTGAGCTAGACACTTCTATTAATGCGCTGACTGCATTTTTTATTCATACCGCGAGTTATGGGGCCTAACGGCAATTAGCACAGTCGCCTCTCATCAGGGTGCTCCACACTTACGCACCTGACAACAATGCTGTCAAGACTCTATTCTGCACAAACCAATGCCAGAAAGCGTTGTGTGCCCTTTTTATAACAACAGAGGAGGGGCACCGTAACCTCTAAACTCCTGTAAACATTGCTCCGAGCAACCGCCCTCTTACAACGACTGCTGGGATTACTTGTGGTTGAATGGACGGGACAGTAGCATTGCCCGCCGCCACCAGCAAAAAGTAGCGCCACGCGCAGTAACTCTATTTACCAACAGCAATGTGTAATATCCTATCCCACCCGCACATCTTGTGCACTCAATCTGGCATGAACAAGAAAATGCTCTGCTCCACATAAAGGCAAACTACCCTCAGCTACACTAATGCTGCCCGCATCTGCTCAAAAGAGTACAGATAATAATACACTTCTTATTCCAGGGAATTTATTCATAAAGCCAAGGAGTGGTCTATCTAGTTCTGCGGACACATGCCCGCCACTAATGAACCAGCTCCACCAAGTTCGATTCTACAAACACGAGAAACTTATGAGTTACCATCACAATTTGTCGCAGCTAAGCGTTCAAAACGGTTAATCGAATGTCACCCGCACAATAAACACAGCACAAAACTGTTACGACGAATAGTACGCCAGCTGTGATCATTCACGATGTCACTGATGTTCATGACCCCAGAAAGAACATAGGAAAGATCTCACCAGTAAGAAATCCAAAATAAACTCCGGGCAAGTACATAATTGGTGATGATTATCTTGGTCGTAATCTCCTAGATATCATTAATCAATCGCTGAACGATGCTAATTTAATCCTTACTATAGGGAGGCGCACATCGAATTGAGATCAAGCTCACATTCGAAACAAAAACAATATGGCGATTTCGACATACACAACACGTCCGCTTACTCGCAGGACGAAAAAACGAAGAACACAAAACGTAGTGATCAGAAAATCAGCTGCTTTTTCTAACAATTAAAAGGCCAGAGGACTGCCTTTTCTGGAAAGTGATGAGAATTTCAACATCAGTTCCCAGAAACGAACGCCCAACAATAAGAGAAAAGCAACAAAAATATTGTTGGCTCAGAGGAGCCACAACAATGAACAGCTCATCTGGCCAAGTATAAATAAAAACAAATAGTAAACTATAAAACTGCTCATAACAATCGGCCAAAAACGACAACAAAATTATAAATTTATAAAATAATACTTAAAACTAAATTAAAATGCTATTATAAATTAAAACCACCAACCAGCTGATAAGTTTGGAGTTCGTTGATTGGTCCCAGGTCTTGATTCAGTAATAATGCTTGGTCTTCATTTTGAATGGTGAAGCTCTGTATGCATCCGATAATCTCTTATCGTTGATCGCATACATGATTTTTAAGTTGTTTTGAAGAAACCCATGCTTCTCATCGATGGCATGCTTTGCTATGGCTGATTTTTCATATCTGCCATATCTAATATGGGCAGTATGTTCTTTCTGTCTAGTCAAAATGCTACGAAACGTCTGTCCGTAGTACACTTTTGGGCAATTATTACATTTGATTTTATAAACACCGGATTTATATAAATCTGAAATTTTATCCTTAGGGTTGCCTAATATTTTCTTTATGCCGTAACTCCATAAAGAAAATATTAGGCAACCCTAAGGATAAAATTTCAGATTTATATAAATCAGGCGTTTCATAGCATTTTGACTAGATGGAAAGAACACACTGCCCTTATTAGATACGACAGATATGAAAAATTGGCCATAGCAAAGCATGCCATCGATGAGAAGCACGAGTTCCTTCAAAACCATTTAAAAATCATCTATACGATCAACGATAAGAGATTATTGGACGCATACGAGGCCTTCACCATTAAAGAAAGACCAAGCATTATTACTAACTCAAGATCTGGGACGAAGCAACAACTTCAAACTTATCAGCTGGTTAACGACAGTAAAATGGAAATCACCCAGAACAACCACCAATCACATCAAAGACTGGAAATGACATCTTATTGGACATTACTCTTTTGGTTTTTGAATTTTTTTTTCCTTCACAACTTATTCACTTTCTGCTGATGATGGCAACGGTGTTGCCGAAATGTACATTCGGATATTTTTGTATAAATCTTTTGCCTTTTAAGAGGCAACGTTTGTATTACTAGCTTTTTGATTGTTTGTAAATTTGGTTTTTTGTTATTTAACAATAGTCCATGTTTACTATTTATCAATCACCCTGTAATAATTTAATTATTTAATTAAACATTATAGCGTTTTTGGTATAATTAATAATTACTGGCAATGGTAAAGTAGCTGTTCAAATCATTACACAGAGGTTAACATTAATCAACTGAAATACTTTAAAAACAATAAGTGTATTACAGGAATACCTGTTTTACTGCCATAAGTGTGCCAGTCTTTATGTCTCGAGCTTGATAGCAAGAACTAAAAGCACCTGTACCTAAAAGGTGACCTTTTTTCCACTGAAGTCCTTCTACATAAGCACCATAATTATTTGTGTCCTGTAAATATTATAAATAAGCATTTTAACAAGGTAAAAGAGAAGT
>JAHWFO010002456.1:1644824-1675600 GCA_023313115.1 Rhysida immarginata
AAAAAAAAAAAAAAAAAAAAAAAAAAAAAAAAAAAAAAAAAAAAAAAGTTCCTCAGGTATAGGGTGTCCCAAAGTCTCCATATGCAAACAAATTTAATGATAACAATTGCATGACCACAGTTGAGTGACAACAATATGATAAAGTGCAATTTATAAAAAAACCTGCCAACAGCACATGAAATAACCTTTCAATAATTTTTTCCCTTGCAATATACTAAGGATAATGATATAGAGCAGCTCGTTCTGCAGTGTCTTTTCTAAGGACTTCAAAATCCTGTCAATTTTGAAAGTTATTCACTCAATGATTATCTCATCATTCAAGAGTAGGAAAGATAACAATTTATGCGTACAGGGGCGTGTTGGTAAATTTTTAACAACCTGCTCACTTTTTTCATGTGGCCAGGCAATGGCACATCAAGAACTTGGAGGGCTCCAAGCACTACCTAATTTGAGGCTCTATTTAAACATTTTCTTGTGCTTGTTTGATGACCCACCACTGTAGAAAACGTGTTGAAAGAAAAAAGATTTGGAATACTTGTAGATGAACAATGGATGGTAGCAGTGGCGGCCCTGCAGCCCCTCCAGCTTAAAATGAAAGTTACATTTTATTATCGCTGTTCTTAATTTTTTAAAATTTTTCTCTAAAAATCATTATTTTCTTGTTTGTGATACAATACCATTCGAAAGCAAATTTTATAACTACAGTTGAATTTTGCAATAGTCCGTGTGCTATGCGAGCTTGAGCTAGAAGGGCAAAGATACTCAACATTGGGGCTGCATTCAATTCAGCCCGAACCAAATCACTCAATCCAATGAAGGAGTGAACTAGAAACAGCACGAAGACCAGTGTCCATATAGTTCCTAGAATTATTTATATATTATGCAGTTCCTAAAAATATAGTTGCTGGAATTATTTATATATTATGCAGTAAACGTACCTGCTTTAAAATATTTTACTTACTATTATTTATACTTAACAATTTACAACAAAATAATCAGTTTTAATAGCTTATTCATACTTTTTATTGTAATGGGGTTAACGCGCGATTTACATGGGTTTTGGGCTGCAATCTTCACAGCCCCAAATGACATTGCTGAGGGAGTTGGTTTTTCAGTATTTTCAGTGACCAATCAAATCGTGGTGAATTATATTTAGTTGATCTAACAAAATTTTTACTGTTGCGACCACGTGTTGTGCTTATCGAAAGTAAATATTGTGCGGATTTTTTTTTCTACTTAATAGTGTTAAATTAGTACTATATTTAAATAGTGTTACTATTTAATAATACTTATTTAAAGAAATGAACGAAAAGATAAATTCTGTTAAATATTTGTAAAATATAAAATGTCACTATTTCACATGAGCTAACCTGTTGTTATTATTATTTGTCAAAAATAGTTTAAACTCCCATACAAGCTAAAACATGATTTCGGGAAAGGCATTATGATTATAGTTTATGTAATTATTTGTCTGACTAGAATAAAATTGAATTGAAAAAATTGAAAATTGAATAATTATTATCCATTGGATTACAATGAACAAATTAAAAATAAATACCACATGAAATAAAAATTGATTTCATTTTCGCATAAGATCGTAACAGTTAATTGTAAATATAAGATTTATAATGATCTTTTACAGAAGTTAGATTATGTCTCCGATTTAGGAGTCACTTTCGATACTAAAATGAATTTTAATAATCAAATCAAAAGCATAGTAGCGAAGGTACGAAGATCAGTTGGTAGAGTCATATGAAAGTGTCCAAAATTTTTTTTAATATTAATACTTTTGGAAAATTATATAATGTATTCATTAGACCCCTTTTTTTATATAATAGTGTTACATGTATCTGGTTTAAGGGTAAAGAGTCACAAATTCAGGCAATACAAGTCGCTGTAAATAAATTCATAAGGTTTATAGGTTGGAAATTTAAAATGAATGATCAGACTGTTAAGGAAAAATTGGGAATTAATAAAGCCCACCATGAGCTATTGATATAAGACATAATCATTTTATACAAAATTTACAATAATTATTTTAACTGTCCTAATCTTTTAGCATACCTGAATTGTTTTATACCATCTAGAAATGTGAGATTAAAAAAAACATTTTTTGTTCCTCGATTTTATGTCAAATATTTTTTTTTTAACAGGGCATAATTATTTTATACGCTTATTTTATAATACTTACCTCAATGATATTGATCTAAATGACTGTAATTTAAAGCATTTTAAGAATTTAATCACTCATTTAATCGTTAATTAATTTTCTTTTTGATATTGACTATGAGACTGTCGTTTTTAAATTTTTAAAAGGAAACAAATTTTTAATTGTATATTCTATTATCAATATGTATAAATTAAATTTTTTTGTTACTAACACAAGTATCATTGCTCGTTTTGGGTTTTGGCCTGTTGAGTAATGTATATATAGATTGATTGAATAAATTGAATTGATTATTATTAATATTAACTATAGTAAAAACTAAAAACTATTTATTAATATACATGTAATAATGAATAAGTTAATAATTTTATATACATGTAATTATTAATAACTATTATATTGACATCATTATGATAATTTTTAATTTATACTATAGTTAATAATAATAATAATAATAATAATAATAATAATAATTTAATTCAATTCAATTCAAGTTTATTGCCGTTCAAATAGCACCAAAGTGCCAAGACAGAACAGTAAGAGGTACACAAAACAAAAGATTAACAAAACAGGGTAATAACCAAATAAGTGACACTAACAAACAGAACAAAATAAAATTTGACTCAAAATAAAATGTAAAATTGATTACAAATTGATTTAAAATAAGAAGTTAATAATAAAAAAAAAAATTGTAAAACGTGGGCAACAATACAGTGTTATGAAAAAAATACAGACAGCATAGCAAAATAAAATAAATTAAAAAGGATGCAAGATAAAATATGACTAAATACAATTAATAAAAGAAATGGAAACATAAATGCCAAACACTGAAAAGGAATTATAAATGAAGAAATACAAAATAAAATTAGAATAAAACTTAAGATCTTAACATTAAAAAGGAAGTAATTAAGTAATTAAAAAATAAATTGAGGTGGTTTATAATAATAATAATAAAGTTTGGTTAGTTTAATAATAATAGTTTGAATAATACAGCCCCCCCCCCCCATTATAAATTCTTATGAGCCGCCACTGGATGGTAGATGTGTGAAGAACTTGAAGAGTTATGGTTGCGTAACCTGAAGAAATGTTGTTGAGAGAAGTATTGAAGAATGATGAACAAATTGAAAAACTGGAAGAAAAGCTTCACATCTTTCAACACATTTTCTTCAGCTTCTGCAACTGCAACCTTCAAGTTCTTCACATTTCATCCATCTAGCATTCATGTACAAGTTCTTCAATTTCCTTCAAAACTCATCCTTATTCACTGGTGAACTTTAGCTTATTATTTTATCTTTTGCATTTACAAGGAGTAATCATTCATTAATAAAAAAAATATAGTAATATTCATTTTTCAATTGAGAAAAAAATTCACTGCCTCCTATTTGCAGCAGATAACTTAGGGGCATGTTTCCAGTGACAAAATTCCGGGCCAGGAAATGCTTAATTGCCAAGATCAGAATGCTTACACTTACAGGTAAACACTAGAGTAAAAGGTGGGTAATGTGGCCTCCTGCTGATAAACTGGTCCCCAAGCCTAATAAATCAACTATTAATGCCATACAAGAAATAGGTAGAACATCCAATAACCAATTGCAAAATTTAAGAGACAGATATTGCTTCCTGTTGACTCATCTGTCAGTAAAGCAGTGCTATCAACACACGATAGGTACAAAAGTTTTTATTGTCAAACGTTTTTTGTTTTCATTATTATAGAAATGCGCAAAAGAGACTATGGTTGTAATATGTAACTGATAATGTTCTGTTTCTGGCATATGGAAGGCAAACTCACGTTAGCTTTTTGCCTTAGACCTTGTCGTTGTTTGTCAAACACGGTGCTTTCCTTTAATACGGCCCCCTCTTGTTGTTCGTAATATAGCCTCTGGGCCATATATGGTTTGTAATCAGCATTTTGGTTTCATCACTTTATTTCAGATATAAATTATTTTAGTTCAAAGAAAACTCGTTTGGAGTTTCATTGTTAAATAGAGTCGAACCTCGCTATCTCAAAAAATTTTATAGGCAACTTTCCCTACATTCTCACTATTAATTTAATAATATTCCCTTGTTGTCTCAAAACATTAGAGTTAAGAATTTTTTATACAGAGAAATTTTTTGTACAAAAACGAAAAAAATTTGACGTCACTTTCGTTAAAATTAGATGATTCTCGTGCATTATGAAAGAAATTCCCGAAAAAAATGTTTTGATCTCACTAGCAAGTATCAGTTGCATATGAGACGATTGAGCATACACAGTTTGTGCATTTCTGATACTTGTACATGTCGTAACTCTTTATACACGTGCCATTTTATCTATTGCTTACTGTATTCTCACAGTACCTTTAATAACCTAAAATCTTGATTTAAAAGTAACCTTCATACTCGAAACCTCTTTATCTTAAATTTTTTCCTGTTCCCGCGAAATTCGAGATATTGAGGTTTGACTCTAATAGTAGATACTTTTAATTACCAATTTCAATATTTTGACTACTGAATATTGATTTTATTTTATTTTTTTTTTTAATTCTTGGGTTTATATGTATGTATTTTTCCATATACTTAAAATGGTCATAATACCTACACATGACCTCATCCAATCTGTTTGGACTGACCACAAAAAAAACATGATTATTCAAAAATTTTGAACATTTTATTTTTTTCCAAAAGTGGTATTTCACACCAATATAATACTACACTCTTTGTGCTATAGTACCTGGTTTTACAATGGCTTATAAAAGGGGGAGGGGCACATTACCACCTTTTCTTCTCTATGTTGTATACAACATATAATTATAAATACATAATAAGAGACTAAGTTACATAATATGAAGCAATAATGCATACAAGCATACACATATTATAGAAGACTCCACCATTCTGAGGACTGATGCTTAAAGGTAAACTCCACAGAAAAATTCGACTTTAATTTTTTGCATCATAACATTAATCCAGGTTAATAAAGTACAGTGCAGCCCCCTCTATTTCATGATTCCTTATGTCAACGAAATCGGATGAGTTGCAGTCAGTGGCTAGATTCCAATTTTTTTTTGTCATTTTTCAGTGGGAGGGAGAAAACAGCTCTTAAATACAGACTACTCTTATATCCGAAGCTCTTATAAGTGGAGTCAACTGTACGTACATGATTAAGGCAAGTCATCTAAGAACGTTGTCATTGGCTCTGGTAAGGATGAGCTATGTAAAATTTTCTCATTGGCTCTTTGGACGAGTGCCTTTTGAGGTAAGTGGCTTTTGTTCAAGAATCTTTAGATGAAGAGATCTATAAGAAGTTACCAATACTACCCATGGAAAACTGCAAAGGAAAGGGTATAAGAACAGATCCAAGGAATCGAGTTTGCCATCTCCGAAAAATGTTATACAGACTTAAGCAGATAGGCCGCATTTGGAACAAGCTATTAACTAGCCATTTTCAATTATGGGAATAAAACAATCAAGCTTTGGCTATTACGTGTATATCAAATGAAGGACAACACTACTTCGTAGGTAGTTGTTTTTTTTTGTATTTTCTATTTTTATTCCATTAAAAACCTAATGATGGTGAAATGATCCGTGTTATTGCCTTTAAATATATTGTCATTATTTAAGGTGGCATCATTCCTCAAAAACTTGGCTCCCAAGTACCACGACATAGAGGGGCTGCACTGTATGTATCATTCAAAATTTTTTAATTTATCATCATATACAGGTGTCTCATAAATAGAGGTACACACTTTAAGGGGAGGTAGAGAACATCAAAAGGATCGAGAATTGCATAGGAACCCATGACCAGAAACGTCTCCATACGTCGGTAGGAGGGGAAATATCTGATTTTCCCATGTGCATCACATTTTGTGCGACTCTGGGTCTTCAAGAGCTAACAGGCACAATGAGGGCAGGCCATGAGTGATTCATATGTCCACCATGGAACAAATGTGTTAGATGTCAAAGTGAGGAATCCGAGTACTGGCATACATGCCCTCGCCGCTGCTGTACGAGGTTCTTCGAGCTAGTGTAAAACGTTCGTGGGCTAGTTTGAATAGAAACTTCGAACATCTCCGGTAACATTCTGAAATGGAATCATCTACTATGCCATGTTGTAAATGTTTGTAAATAATCTTGGTCTTGTCACCTTTCACTTTCTTGTACCTCTGCTATCACTTTCCCATGATGTTTCGGGTCATGGGTTCCTATGCAATTTCAACCCTTTTGATGTTCTCTACCTCCCCTTAAATTTTGTACCTCATTTATGAGACAGGATGTATAAATGAATTCATCTTCATGTATATAACAGAGTAAGTCAATATACAAGTTGAAAAATGGCATAGAAATGAAAGTTGAAATAGTTACCTGATGAAATTTGGTTTATTTTTCAACAAATTTGGTTTCTCCATTAACATTTAGGCACTTGCCCCAGTATTTCACGAGTCCCTCAAAGCCAGCAGCAAAGAAGGTTTGTGGTTGGTCATAGCCAGCTGGTAACCTCCCGACAGACGACTTCCATATCCAGGTGATTTTTCAATGGGCCAAAGAGATGAAAGTCAGATGGTGCCAAATCCAGATCATATGTGAACCACTATGACATTGGCATGGTGTGGATGGGTGTTGTCATCCAATAGAAGAACTCCACTGGATAAACGGCTTTCCTTGATAAACATTTGTCAATGTAAACGGGTAACATTTCCTTGTGCACTTGCTCAGCTCAAAATATCGAATTACAGCCCGTTGTTCATCACAGGTAGAATCAGCTAACACATCTGCCATCTTACCCACTTGACACTCAAATGACTCACTGCCACAAGAAAACGTGACTACTAGTGCTGTATATGTTATACGGTAGTGCTGCCACCTACACCACAACTTGTGTAAAGGATCATTGCAACGACCAATATTCATAACTCTATTTCACATTGCAACAATTTGAAGATATTTCATTTTTGACTTATATACTGACTTACCCTCGTATAATGTAGTGAGGCATATGTGCCATGAAGATTAAATGTCATCATAAAAGCCAGAACTTTCATCACAAGATAAAATGAAAACTTTATTATCTAAATATAAGTTTCTGGATATTAATGGTTAGGCACTATATAACTAAATACAAAATTATTTTTCTACAAGTCTATAATTACTTAATAGCTAAAGCATATCAGGAAAAAAAAAATCAACTTTTCCAAAGCAGGGTCCTAGTTATATTACTTTTATTGTTAAATTAAGATACCCCCCCTCCCTCCTGATAAAAGTACACATTCTTACCTGGATACTTAGTTTGTCGTCCTAGAGCAAACTCACCGGTAGCGCCTTTACATAATTCCACTAGTGAAGCCAAACTTAACTGGCTGATTCGCCTAATTAAATATAATACAAACTTATTAACATTTAAATAATGAAGAATTTAAAAGAACATAAAATTACAATTACAAATAATAATAAAGATACATTACCTATTTCCATCAGCACATTTATTTAAGATATTCTTAATCACTGGATTAATGTATGTTTGTAGCTTCAATCGTTCTTCATCGCTATGACAAACAGTGTAAACAAGCATGCCTCGGAAACAACGCTACATATACAAAAAAGATTAGAGGTTTCTGTTAATGTTCTCAAAATTTCCTTAATATCAGAGTTAACCCTTTACCTGCCCCCCCCCCCCCCCGCGAGGTTTTTTGTTTTGTTTGTTACTTAAAACTATATTAATATATTTCAAAATAGAGATGTTTTTTGGAATAATATTGAGCAAAAATGCAGACTTTTATTTGACCTTTAATAATAATTAACTGGACTTTAAGCATTTTATGAAGTCACTTTTTCCAAAATTCAAATGAAACCAATGGACTGCTTAAAAACAAGATGGAAAACAGAATACTAACTTAAGTCAATAACATGAGTAATTCTAATTATTCTACAAAATTTAATAAATAAAATAAGCATATGTTATTGGTTTCGTAAGTCTGATCAATTCAATATAAAAATTTTGCAAATGCTACAAATCACAAAGATATTTACAGGTGGGCCAAAAGTCTGGGCCCACCTAAATAAAATTTAAACGATATAGATAAAGCTAATAATTTCGATTTGGGATACTATCAGGGATGGGGGAAACTTTTGGTCATGTGACCAAGATGGTCGCCATCTTGGAAATAACTCCAAATTTTCAAATTCATGCGAAATATGAAATGCATGTTGAATTTCTTGACAAACAATGGTGTTATTTTTAACGTATTTTTACTCGTTCTGGAGTTAATGCACTTTTTATGGCCACACATAACATCCACATACATGACAAGGCCACAACTGCTGGTTCCCAAATTAACAAAATGTCTAGTCCTACATATGTGTTCAGTGTGTTGCCTGCCGTTTCTGATTGTTAAATCCAACCTGAAGCCTCATTCACATTTAACGTTCAGGAGCACATTGGGATCAACACTCTTGACAAGCCTGTGTGATATGCCGTTTCAGATGTTCAATTTTCAATATCCTTCTCTTCATACACTAGAGCCTTCAAGTGACTCCAGAGGCAAAAATCCATCGAGGTCAATCAAATCCGGGATCTAGGGGCCACTCCACTGGTCCACGTCGGCCAATCCAACAACTAGGAAATTGCAGGTTCTTGGCTTGATCCCAATGGATTTTTACCTCTGGAGTCACTTGAAAGGCTCTGGCATATGCAGAGAAAATATTGAACATCTGAAAATGTGTATCACTGAGTCTTATCAGGTTGAATGTTCAATGTGAATGTGATTTCAAGTTGGATTAGACAATCAGAAATGGAAGGCAACAAATTAAACACATCGTGTAGGACTTGACATTTGTTAATTTGAAACCAACAGTTGTGGCCTTCATGGTGAATGTGGATGTTATGTCTGACCAAAAAACTGCATTAACTTAAGAATGAGTTAAAATAAATGCATTTCGTACATCACATGACCCCCTTCCCATTTGAAAATTTGGAATTGTAGTCAAGATGACGTCATCTTGGTCACATGACCAAAAGCTCCCCCGCACCCCTAAGAGCGTTTTATCCCTAATCAAAATTATTAGCTCCAACCATAGCGTTTACTTTTTTATTTAGGTGGTTATAGACTTTTGGTTAAACCACCTTCATGAAATATTAAAGGGATTATAGGACTTAAAAACTGCATTTTAGAAATTAGATATCTAATTTGCTTCCTTTCTCCTTATAAATTATTCGGAAACCTCCAATCAGTTTTACTGTAGTAAAACGAAAGATGTGATGCATAAGATTCTTAGAGAATAATATTGTATTTGAAGATAAATATCAATGTATTGTATTATAAAAAATAAATAATACATGTAGAACCTTTCAAAATTTAAACATTATTTGACCATATACAGCAAGAGAAGGGGTCTGGATTGCTGTCCCACATGATGTAAATGCTGCTGAGATTGACTTTAAGCTTCCACATAATGATAGTGATATTATTGGCATCTGAATTAGAAGAAATAATTGCACTAAAAGAAAGAAGGATATTTGTCTTTGGAATTTGTATATCATGCCTAGCACAACCACTGTAAACTACGAACAATTTTTAAATGAATTTTCAAACTATATTTTAACGTTGAATTGTGATTGATATTTTAATACTTGGTGAATTTAATTTCGTTGATAACAAAGAGTACGATTATGAAACAATGGCAGCTGTTAACCAGTCTTTGGGCTATGAAACTGGTTTGGTTAATTACAATAATATTCAGAACGTTAAGAGCCGAATCACTCGATAAAGTGTTCGGTAACTTTCAGATTAACATCAATAGATCTCTCACGGAAATCATTCCCATTGATAAGTATCACCCTGTGTTAAAAATTAAAATTCTTAAGTTGGATCACAATGTAGTTTGCAATAACAATGTTCGAAATTTTAAATTAGGTGAATTTGTTCGTTTATTCAGTTTTCATTTTAGTCATGACTGATCTAAAGTTCAAATGTATGGAAATGTGAATTCAATTTGGAATTATATAACTAAAGTGATTTATTAGGCAATAAACACTTTTATTCCAAAAGCGAAGAAAAATATAAAACCTGAAGTAAATAAATTAAATTCCCAGCTTGGGTTCAATACGATACTATTCAAATTTGGAAAAGAAAAAAAAAAATCACACAAACAGTGGATGAACATCAAAGACTGGGAAGATTATGAAGAATTCAAGGCCAACAAAAAGAAATTTAAAGATCTGTGGCAAGTAGATCAAAATAATTACTATGGTGCTCTGGAATTTGATCTTCAGAGAAACCAAAGTAACTTTTGGAAAATTGGAAAAAAAAATTTGTTAGCAAAAAGCGGCTCTCAACATTTAGATCATGATGAATCCTTCTTAAATGATTTTGCACGCCATTTTCAGAACAACATGGCTAAGAAGAACATATTAACTTGTGATGAGAATTTTTCATCACCCCAATCAGCAATGTGTCAAAATTTAATATTCCCACATCTCAGAAAATGTGATACTTCGCACAGCAAATACACTGACGTCTTGAAAGCTTGTGACGAGAATAACATTCCTGATTACATCTATAAGAGATATATCACAGCACTTAAAAGACCCCTTTGTGCTTTCTTTAACCTCTCTATCATCTCGGGATAAATATTCTACGGACTGCAAACTAATGCGGTTCCACCCCATACCGTAAATTTCCCATCCATCGAAAGTCAGCGACTATCGTCCGATTTTGATAATACAGTTTCCAGCCAAACATATGGAGACAATTGCTGCTACTGCTTTGTCGGAAGTTATAGAATCTTGTTTGCCGAGTGAACAGCACGTTTCCGAGTACATAGATCTACTTGGACTAATTTAGCAGTTCTTTCGCATTTTATTGCGAAGGAGATGGATCAAAGAAACCTATATTACGTAATCTATCTGGACTCCAAGGCCTTTAATAGTGTAAATACAGACATATTGATTGAAAAATTAAGAAGTATGGGTGTTGAGGATAATATCATCAGCTGGTTTGAATCTTTTATAATTGATAGATGCTTTATGATTAGAAATCGCCAATTTAAGTCCAGGATTGGCTCAATCGGTGGTGGAGTCCTGCAGGGCTCACCGCTTGGCCCAATCCTATTTAATATTTTTGTAGTAGACTTAGTTAAGGTGATCCCTGATAACAGTGTAAAAATGCTTCTTTACGCTGACGATGTTAAACTTTTTGCAAGGGTGGACTGCAAAAATATTCAAAGAGCGCTTTCTGCAGTTAAAAGTTGGTCATCTAAACATGGCTTACTGTTGAATAATGAGAAATCGGTTTTCATTTCATTTTCGTGGAAGATTGTTAATCTTGTCTATTCTTACTGTTTAAATGGGTCTGAACTCCCTCATAAACAGTCCGTAAAGGACCTGGGTTATTTTTTTCCATCCTAAAAAGTCCTTTGCTCTGAATATTGATAAGCTGACCATTGACATATATTGCTGTTTTGGAATGTTGAAGCATATTACCCAATTTTTTTCTGATCCTTAGCTTTAATCAAATTAAATAAGTTATCCCCAAATTTCTTTCTTTTATGGATTCGGTATGCACACACACTCATTTTACAACGTAAATTAAATAGTTTTATAAATTTTTAATTCTGAAATTGCTTAATCTGACTAGCCTTGCGGGCGTTATCAGATATTTCGATATCTCTAAAATTACTTGAAATTTTTTTTTTTTTTTAACTTATTGTACGGTAATATTTTAAAAGGAAGCATTGGGTTCCAGGCATTCAGTCTGCCATCAATGTTCGAGTCCTTAGCAACACTAGATCAAATAATATTTTTAACCTTGAACATAAATGGAGGACAGAAATAAGAAAGGTTGATCCTGCTTTTAAGCTTATCAACAATTTTAATGACATTCTATTAACATCTAATGTTTAAATTGTTACAGATCTCCACAGATCACTTTTTCATCAATAGCTTTTGTTTCTTTAATTTCTTTTTCTATGTTGGTTACCTACATTAACCCTCTTTTTGGGACCTGGCCCGTTGAGGTGACTATTATTGAGATGTCATACATTGTTAATATTAAAAAATATACAATACTCATTTCCAAAAAAGTTGGGACAGTGCAAAATATATAGAAAAAACAAAAAGGGATGATGCAACCAAACTTTCTCGCGAATACAAAATAGCAGATACGTTTATGAAATGACATAAATATACTGTGTGCACCAAAACATTTTGTATCGTGGCCGGGACGTTCATTTTGAATGGGGGTGTTGCAACACGTTCCAAAATAGTAGGGACATACGTTGTAGAAAGCGCGTTAGAAGTGGAACCTTCCGAATTGTTCGGGAATAATCTAGAATGATGACGTCGTACTACATTCCGTATAAATAACAGTTGCCATCCGTCGTTCAGGTAACTTATTCGGAACGATGGGTCGAGGCAAGCCAGTTAGCGAAGATCTTCGTGTTCGAATCATTCAAGAATTCACAAACAACGTTTCTCAGCGTGCAATAGCCAGAAGATTTAACCTGTCATCATCTACAGTACATAATATTATCAAGCGCTACCGAGATAGTGGTGAGATCACAGTTCGGAAAGGCCAAGGTAGAAAACCTATTCTGAATGCTCGAGCTCTTCGGATCCTCCGACGTCACTGCGTCACGCATAGGAATGCTGCGATTACGGACATAGCCACGTGGGCCCGCAATTTCTTCGGGAAGCCATTATCGTTGAATACTGTACGCCGGTGCATCCACAAATGCAAACTTAAGTTATACTGTGCACAACGGAAGCCATACATCAACAAACGACAGCAACGTCGCCGTCTGATATGGGCTCGAGCCCATCGCAATTGGTCCCAAGCACGCTGGAAGAACATATTGTGGTCCGATGAATCAACCTTTACGATTGTTTACGGAAATAATGGACGCCGTACACTCCGGACCAAAGACGAAAAGGATATTCCCGCGTGCTACAGGCGTTCGGTACAGAAACCACAGTCTGTCATGGTCTGGGGCTGTATTAGTTGCCATGGAATGGGAGACTTGCACATCTGCAATGGCACCGTCAATGCTGAAACGTATATACAGATCCTGGAACAAGCTATGCTGCCATCTAAGAGGCACCTGTTTGGACGACGTCAGTGTATATTTCAACAAGACAACGCCAGACCGCATGCAGCGCGCATAACTTCTGCATGGCTACGTCAGCAGCGCATTCGTATGTTGGATTGGCCCCCTTGCAGCCCGTATCTGTCGCCTATAGAAAACGTTTGGCGTATTATTAAACGAAAACTACGACAGCGACAACCCCGGACAGTTGAACAGCTGAAAACCTATATCCAACAGGAATGGGACAGAATTCCGGTTACGGTGTTAGAAAGATTGGTGTCATCGATGCCCAGAAGATTACAGTGTGTCATCAAGAGGAGAGGTGACGCCACACCGTGGTAAACGCCGTGCTGTCCCAACTTTTTTGGGAGTGTGTTGCACGTGCCAAACAGGAAAACCACCTGTATCTTTCTTTAAGCATATAAGATATGTGATCCCATGCCTAATTTATCATTTATGTATTGTAATGCGTTGAAATAAACGTCAATACAATAATGCAAACAAATGTGTTGGAGTTCTTCTTATATGTTGCACTGTCCCAACTTTTTTGGAAATGAGTATTGTAAATAAAATTTTTAAAAATAAAAAATGTAGTCTGCTCAAAAGCTTCATGGAATAAGGTGACAATGTACAACACAGAGCATTACCGTATTTTCGTGAATATACCCCGCACCCCTAGATACCCCACAAAATTCCACGTTTATGTAAAAAATACTTAGGAAACCCCGCACCCCTGTATACAGGGGTGCAAAGCTCAAAGAACTTCCGAGGTAATATTACGGTTAAATCAGAAAATTAAGAAGTATAATTAATTATTTCAACCATTAAATTCAATTAAAATTCATAAAAATTGTATTGGCAGTATAAAATGTTCCAAGACATAAAAAATGAGGAGTGCAAGAAGAGTTTATTTTGCAGGAAAAGAAAAATCGAGCAGGAAATTCAACACAAAAGTTAGCAGATGGATCCAGCAGATTGAAATAAGCAACTGATAAATGAAAGCAAACTAGCATCTCTTTATATATGTAAACTATGAGCGCCAGAAGGGCTGTGATTGGTTTATTAGAAGGCAGGAAATATTAGCCAATAGAAACGCAGTCATATTAGGTAAAGATACCTTCATGATTTATGATTTTTCTAGTAACTGGATATTTTAATTACAAAAAAATGTAAAGATATAACTTCATAAAGTAAATACCATATAAATTAAAGGTATTTAAGGATCAAAGCTATTTTAATATTTATTTAAAATAAAAAACAAATTGTATACTGCATTCAGAAATAAAATTATTTTTAACACTAAAAATACTGTATTTTATAAATACAAAAGCTCGACAGTTTTGACTAAGTTTTTTGTATCAAATATACAATTCTGTAGTAAAAAATTGTTGGCAAAAACAATATAAAGAAAAGCAAACGTCTTCAAGTAAATAATAAAAAGGATTTAAAAGCTTTAACATTAAGCTTTAAACAAAAGTTTCATAAGAATGGTCTATGAGGATTTTTACATGCCAAACCACAGATGTTTAAATTATTGATGAAATAGGAAAGAAATCCAGGCTTAAAATTAAAACCTTAAAATTCCGATTCATTTTTACGCACGATAATATAAATTTGCTGTATCTTTTTAAAGCAGTCGCGAAGGATTTTTCCTGTATAATTTTAATTACGGTATCGTACATCTTGGTAAAGACCTAAGACTCCTAAGCCGTATTTGTAAGTACCACATTCCATATTTCCATAATTACCATTGCGACTACAGGGTGACTAGCGACTGGGAAGAGTCGGGGGGTTTTTTTGTAACCGGGAAAAAGTCAGGGAATTTTAGAAAATCAGCAAAAAAAAAAAAAAAAAAATGCGAAATAGGAACGAAAAATTTGAAAAATGTCTATGATATTCTATCCAGATGTTTTTTTTTGGCTGCTGATGGTCACACTTCTAGTTCAACTTCTTGCTTTCGATCTGGTCTCCTGGTAATTTTCCTTACTGTATAATTGTATCGTTTATTTTTTATTCATTTTTCTTTTTTCTATTACCTGATAGAAATTTTCGTATTATGGGGAACAGGAAGTCATACACTGCTTCTTTCAAGTTGAAAGTAGTTGATTATGCCAAGCAACACGGAAATCGAGCTGCAGGGCGAGAATTTGGACTGGATGAAAAGTCCGTCAGAGAGTGGCGGAAGAGCTTAAGTTCCTTAAAGGTAATGAAACCTCAGAAAAGGGCACTTCGTGGAAGGCGGGAACAGTGGCCTCACTTGGAAGTGAGGTTGAAGGCATGGATACTTGTGCAAAGAGATGATCGTCGTGTAGTATCAACGGTCAGTATCAGGTCACAAGCAGCAGCGTTTGCTAAACAGATGGAGATACCGGATTTCTCAGGGTACTTTTTTTCTTCATGTTTTTAAATACCTTGCTTTTTTTTTTAGAAGTTTTAAATATCTTCTCATTAATACAATTTTCCTTTGCAATTTTACAGCGGAGTAAATTGGGTTCACAAATTCATGCGAAGAAATAGACTTAGTGTTCGCGCCAGGACAACAACGGGACAGAATCTTCCAGATGGATGGGAGGAGAAGGTGGAAAATTTTAAAGAATTTGTTAGGAATGAAGGCCTATCTCAGGAAGCGACCTGGAACATGGACGAGGTTCCGGTGTCGTTGGACATCCCTCCAACTCGTACGGTTGCAGAGACAGGTTCGAAGACCGTACCAATAACGACTACTGGGCACGAGCGTTCCCACTTTACAGTGGTTTTGGCATGTTCAGCCACTGGGAAGAAAGTAAAGCTGATGGTGATTTTAAAGAGAACAACGATGCCAAGAGAGGATTTTGGAAAGGATGTTGTGGTCACGTGTAATAAGAAAGGGTGGATGAACGAGTGGATTCAGAAATGCTATCGGGCTCGCCCTGGAGGGTTTTTTCAACAGAAATCCCTCCTTGTCATGATGCCATGGCAACGCATAAATTGCCAGTGGTGAAGAAAACCTTGAACCAGGAGTCTCAAACTGTATTTTAATGATTTCCATGTAGTAAAATTTCAAACTAAACATTTAATATAAAAAGATGGAATGCACAGTTTGTTTGGTGTATTCAACGTTATGTCAAATTGAAAAGGGAAGGAAAAATTCCGCGACATGGATTAGAACGCATGTTGCCCTTATTCCCAGGGGGTTGACACGTATCTTGCAACCCCTAGACATCAGCGTCAACCACCCGTTCAAAGTTTTTTTGAGGAGGGAATGGGAAACTTGGATGCGGACAGGAGTACATACAAACAAGCCAGCAGGCCGCCAACGACGAGCACCATATGCGGAGGTATGCCAATGGGTTTCGTTGGCGTGGAAGAAAATTAAGCCAGAAACGATAATCAATGGATTCATAAAGGCAGAGATTGGAAGACCTGCAGAGTCAGAGGTTATTCAGGATTTGGATAGCTTCTCATCTTCAGAGGATGAGGACGATGAAAACCTGAGAAGATGCTATGAAGACCTTTTTTGCAACTCAGACCAGGATTCTGACTTTGACAGGTTTAGTTCTTCTTCTTCTGATGATGATGATGATGATGATGATGGTCCTTAATCTTAATGTAATAATTATGAAATAAATAAATTTTTCAATACTACAATTGTTGTCACTTTTTGATTTGCTTCACTGCAAAATAATTTGGAAATGCTGAATCGCTTTTCATTCGTGTAAAAAAATTTTGGAAACCCCGCACCCCTCTCCCTCGGATGTAAAAAAGTGTATAACCCGCGGGGTATATTCGCGAAAATACGGTACTTACCATTCCATGAAATTGGCTAATAAAATTAGCATTTAATGTATTAAGTCATATAATGATTAGATTAGCTGTAGACTAATGAAAAGGAACTCTCAAAAATTTATATACCCTATTTATCTCTTGGGATAATATATTAAGAATGTAATAAATTAGAACTGGAGTTAATGTTCCAAATATAAGGTAAAGATATTACATGGAAAAATGGAAGGAAGAATTCCACAACCTGTATTTGATCGTGGACCACAAGTATCCAGTTCGCCACCTCTACTGGAGCATTAACCCCAATTCTGATTTATTCCTTATGAGTTTTCATCAACTTTATATTGATTGGAAAGGAGGAATTCCTGATCTGCAAGCCAGGTGCTTATCCTTTCATTGGACCTCCACAGTGACTATCTAGTAGTCTTTAGGATACTTCGGAGACGGCCCAAATGGTAGTGATTTGGATATTTGTAGTCCCAGACCGTGGAATTTTTTGTTCCATTTTTTCGTGTATAATGTATGTTTTATTAAAGAAAATCTTGTAACAATCTCTTTCTGTGTGGCAACAATAACCTGGGTTGCAATGGATAATGAAAAAGGTAAGGCCATCTTATATGAAAGATCTGTTACCTCTTTGTAGTCTCCGAATAAGATTTTCTGTTTTCATCTGGTGGTAAAACTCATTTAGGTTTTACAGAAAAATTTGTTAGAAAATTTCTTTGAAATGCCTTTGAAAGCAGATAACAGAATAGAAAATTGTATCAATTTTACTGCATATACAATTGGTATTGCCTCAACTTTCATTTAATGCTAGTAAAGAAGAGCATCTCATTATACCCCACTCACAGATTGACTTCTGTGGCATATGAACAGAAACAAATGGTGAGATGAGAGAGAGAGAGAACAAGAGACTAAATGTGGTCTAATTTGAAACAGCAGAAACTGACGCTAACTTCTCCGTAAGCATGTGTTGTTTGTTTCTGCATTCATTATAATAAGCAGCGTTAAGAACACAAAACTTTGAGAACAGAAAACCTTTGAAAACAGAAAAACTTTGAAAACACTATGCTGGATTAAGGAGGTAAAAAAGGGTCTGGAAGAAATGGGAATAAAGGAAACCGAAATTCATAACTGGGAAACATACAGGTCTAGAACAAAGAACACGAAGGGTGTTCAAGAAAAAAACTAGACCTCGACTGTAAACACCATGGACAGAGGAAAGGAGGAGAATGCAAAGTTAAAGAATGAAGGAGTACTGTAAAAGAATCAAAAGCCAGAAATGGCTGAAATCAAATTAAAATGGTCCAAAAATGACCCAAACGAAAGAAGAAGAAACAGTGTTATACGAGGCATGTTTTTTAAGTAAGTACCGTTTTGCGATTCCGCCGCCGCAGCGCTACGGTCGGCGTTCCGCGCATGCGCGCTGGTTAACTACATCTCTTGTCTACGCACTGACGCCATTACAGTGTGATTCTTCATTGTATACGTTGTTTACTGAGTGTTTAAGATGCCTCCGACAATCGTGAGTCCCGCCGATTGTGAAGTACGGGCTGTTATACGATTTCTTAGTGCTAAAGGCGTAAAACCGATCGATATTCATCGTGAGATCTGTGAAGTGTACGGACAAAACATTATGAGTGATGGAATGGTAAGGAAATGGGTGAGAGCATTTAAAGATGGCCGCACAAATGTGCATGATGAAGAACGGAGTGGGCGTCCTTCGGTCGTTAATGAAGATTTGGTGCAGAAAGTGGACGAAAAGGTGAGAGAAAACAGACGCTTTACAATTTCATCATTGTGCGACTGCTTTCCTCAATATTCTCGTAGTGTTTTGTATCGCATTGTGACCGAGAACTTGAATTACCGGAAATTGTGTTCACGTTGGGTTCCAAAAATGTTGACGGATTTGCACAAAACCCAACGTTTAGGCAGTGCATTGACTTTCCTTGAGCGGTACCACAATGAAGGTGAAGATTTTTTAGACCAAATTGTTACTGGTGACGAAACAAGGGTGGCCTACGTCACACCAGAATCGAAACAATCCATGGAATGGCGACATTCATCATCACCCATAAAAGTGAAGTTTAAGCAAACAATTTCTGCCCAGAAAATCATGTGCACAGTTTTTTGGGACAGAAAAGGAGTATTGCTAGTGGAGTTTCTGCCTCGTAATGAGACAATAAATGCAGCGTCTTATTGTGAGACATTGAACAATCTGCGTCGTGCAATCCAGAACAAAAGACGTGGCAAGTTGAGTAAGGGTATCGTTTTGCTGCATGACAATGCCCGTCCACATGTGGCTAATCGGACCAAAGATCTCATCAAATCTTTTAAATGAGAAACTCTAGATCATCCTCCATACAGCCCTGATCTGGCGCCCATTTGTTCCTGCACTTGAAGAAACACCTGGGTGGTCAGCGTCTTCAAGACGATAACGAAGTCAAAACATTTGTGATACAGTGGTTAACAAGTCAGGCGGCAGAATTTTATGAGGAGGGTATTCAAAAACTGGTGGCACGTTATGACAAGTGCCTCAATATTCACGGAAATTATGTAGAAAAGTAGATTAAGGTACAGGCTTTCATGTAAAAATAAAATTATTGCGATATCTTTGCACGTCTTTTTTTAATTCCAAAACGGTACTTACTTAAAAAACATGCCTCGTATGATAGTGCCATAAATGATTTTTAAAATGTGTGCATTGTGAAAGTTTTTGAGATTTGCGAACAGTTACTATAATCTCATGCACATAATTCGCTTCTCAAAATCTCAATTTACTTGAAACGAATTAGAAATATGATGATATAAAATTTTTTGGAAAAAAACCCGTACACTCAGTTAACCCGCATTAAGGATTTTTGGATGTAAAAAAACACAGAAAACACGCAGGTTTATTTGCTTGAGATTACAATATTATTTTTGTGAAACATCACCATATAGATAAACATACAGGGCGGTCCATGTAAGTGTAGACATGGAAATATCTCAAAAACAAAGCATTGTACTAAAAAATGTCCAAAATCAAAAGTGAATTATTTCGCGGGGGAAATTCATTACCCAAAAACTTAGCCTCCCCCCCCCCCCCTTGTGGGGGGAGGGAGGGGGTAACTTTGAAATCTTAAATAGGAATCCTATTTTTAATGGTATGTTCAGATTATAAACAATATTCGAGAAATGTTTTATTCTTAGTGTTTTTTCAGTTGATCCAACTGTTTTGGAGATATAGGCCCTGAAAGTGTGGAACTTACGAAGTTTTGAACCCAATTTTATCGATGAAGACAAAGAGATAGAGTGGGTCTTACAGACATTCCTATTCTACTTTTTAATGGTCTTTAAGAATTCGAAGTCAGAATTTCAAAAATCCAATATTTTTCAATACACATGCACAGACTCTGCCTCCGTAGGACTGCTGCCCCCAAAAGTTTACTGTGCACTAAAAAATTTTAGAATTTCAATTTGTACAATCTGAATATACCATTAAAAATAGGGGTTCCTATTTAAGATTTCAAAGTTACTCCCCCCCCCCCCCCTCACAAGGGGTTGGGGGTAATTTTTTAACTAATGAATTCCCCCCGCGAAATAATTCACTTTTGATTTTGGACATTTTTTCGTACAATGCTTAGTTTCCGAGATATTCAGTTGTCTCAAAATTAATGCCTCACCCTGTATACATATGTTCCTTAGGTTATATAAATATACAGCATGTAAAAATGTGTTATATTGATGCAAAATAAATTACTTAATAATTAGTGTAATACATGAATTAAATTATCCGCAGTTGTAATTTGCAATATTTACACAACTTGAATTTAGTTTTGAATTCATTTTCTAATGACTTACTATTGCATATCATTATAAAAATGTCACCATTAATGTTAATTTCATTTACAAAATATTTCATAAAATATATTTTAAAAAAATCTTTCATGATATGCAAACCATAAAAGCATTATGATCATGTATAGATTAGAATCAGAGATATTATTAACTCAAACACTCTTTTCCAATTAGATTAATGGTTCATTTGAATTTTCTTTACATAAGACCACAGAAGAATGAATCCCTTTAATATTGTAACAATTGCTAAATTTATAGATGTATCCAAGAGCTGAGTTGATGATGCTTATTACTATTGCCATAGCTCTCAAGAATTCTTTATATAAGGGTGATTCACAAGTTACTGTGCAGTAGTGCATGGAAACGTATACCGAGAGTGGTAGTAGCAAAATGGTGCAGACAACGGAACAGCGTGGGTTCCTAGTGGAGAATATGTTCCGGAGCGTTGGCAAATACACAGAAGAGGTTCTACAGCCATTTCAAGAGACATTCCCTGGTATACCTGTGCCTCATTGGAATGCAGTACGGAGCCTAATCGATTGGGCCGCCATGCCACACTGGAGGAGAAAGTGCTTGAGATCCAGGACAGAATATTGCAAAGTCCCAGTAAATCTCTGCACCGACTCTCACAACAAGCAAATGTCTCCTACAGTACAGCACAATGCATCGCATTGTGAAGAAGACGTTGAAAATATTTCCGTACAAAGTGTCAGCGGTGCAGCAGTTGCAAGAGCAAGATAACCAACAGCAAATTGCATATGCGGAGTGACTAGAGACCTTCAATGAAGAAAACAGAGAATGTCCTCGACACAACGTTCTTTACCGATGAGGCTTGGTTTCATCTCTCCGGTTATGTTAACAGCACTGAGAATCCACATGAGTTCCAAGAACAGCCTCTGCACGACCACAAAATAGGGAACCGATGCATCATCGATCCAATCTTTTTCTCTGACACAATTAATGCACATCACTCTCGCACACAGATTCTGGAACCGTTAGTGGCTGAACTCGATGAAAAAGAGATCCGGCATGCCTGGTTTCAGCAGGACAGAGCAATTGCACATACAGCACGCATATCAATGCACTTTCTCCAGGACGTCTTTGCTGATCGAATCATCTCGCGTAGCATCTAGCCTGCATGTTCGCCGGACCTCACACCTGCCAGTTTCTTCCTTTGGATTGCCTTGAAAGGTAAAGTGTATGCAAACAATCGCCACTGAAGTTCAGCAAATCTCACTAGTCATATTCAGCAGTGTTTCACAACATGCAATTGCATGCTAACTGATGCAATTTCCAGCATCTATTGTGAATGGATGCCACCTCTGACCAGCCACTGCACAGAGAATCACCTTGTGAATCATGCTGGAATAAATTAGTCCTTTGCCATCTAATGAGAGCTACATTTGAGACCTTTTGATTTAATTAAAAAGCCTCATGAGCTTTTCATATTTTATTTTGTTGTCTACATTCATTGTCATTGATACTGGAGTCTATTTGAGAGTAGAGGAAAATAACATACGTACAATATGTCACACACATTGTTTCCTTTTAAGACGTACACACTTGAACCATAGAATGAAAAGACAAAACCTGTGGGCACAGAACTAAGGAGATTAAATAAGAAAAACATTAATCCACATAGCAATAGTTTTATGACCCAGATGTACATTTCATCAGTGAGTGAATAACAAGAAAATATTACAGAATTTATAAATATAACATTAGTCAAATCAGCAGGCTTTATAAAAGCTGAATCACGACTAAATTTATTGTACAGTAAAGTTTAGTCATGATTCGTGCTTTGTAAAATTTGCTGATTGGGCTATTTTTTCTTGTTGTATTTACAAATTCCGTAATCATCTTTTGTTATTCGTCAATGAGGCATAGCCCCCTGAAATGTACATCGGTTGTTAAACTATTGTTACGAGGACTGATTTTCTTATTTAATCCTTAGGTACACACTTATCATAATCTTTCTTCCTGCCCAGTTTCCCGATTTCAGAGCAGCCAGTTATTAAACTGTAGTGTGACATGCATCATATGCCCTTTAAGGTTTAAATTTAAAAATGATGTTCTCATTAGTAAATTAACTTACCAGACAAGAAATGTATATTTTATAAACCGGATCTACAATCATCACTGACAAAATATCACAACACACATGAGTGATAATATTTGAATGTTTTGATCTTAATGTGCACATTAAAGAGTCTTCTTGAGCTAATTGAGCTAGAGCAGATACAACTTCATTGTACAAATGCTTTAAGCCATTTTCTCTCATCATCCAATCAGAAGACATTAATGATCTCACTATTTCATTTCCAAAAATCTATTGAAAACAAAGATAAATTATTTTAGCTTGGTTATTATATTATTCAATTTTAATATTAAAAAAAAATATAAATATTTCCCTATTTCTTTTGATAGCAATAACTGAAAACAGATAAAATTCTTGATGCATTTTGCACAACATACAAAATTAATAAAACAAACAGCAAATTAAATTACATTGTTACAGCTTGCTTTGATACATAAATAAAAACAAAAAACCACTAATCCACAACGAGATTTATTAATGACCCAGCACAGCCCCCGAAATGTACATCTGGGTCATTAATAAATCTCATTGTGGATTAGTGGTTTTTTGTTTTTATCTACGTATAATTGTGTCCACAATTTTTGGCCGTTTTAGCTTGCTTTGATATTAATGGAGTGTTATAAGAGGACACTTTACTGACATAATCAGATTTATACAGTGCATTAAAAATTTGTATGAACTCTGTTAATCAAGCAGATATATAGAGAAGTTACAAGCATAAAATGCATTTATCACAAACCATATATGGCCTCAGTATCTTAATTTCCTGGCTCTCTCAGTGTATTAATAATGTACCAAGCATTTGCAATTTATTAGGTGTACAAATAAGTTTACATCGTTTTTGGTCAAAAAAGGAAATTAGTTTTTATAGAAAGATATAACAATTGTCTTATTCAAAATATTTACCATCGAAAGAGACAAACTTCCTCCACTTTTCGAGCAAATAAGTGAATTCTGTGATAAGTTTGGTTGTTTGGAAGCAATTTTGATCTCCTCCTGAGAACCATACCGCTCTCTAAACAAATCGTAATCTTTAGGTGCAATGTCTGTTGAATATGGTGGGTGGGGTAACACATCCCAGCCAAGTGCTTCTGAAAGTTTGTGACATGAGGTCTGGCATTGTCATGCTGGAGAAAAACCTTGTCTTTTCCAGATGTTTCTCTCTTAATACACAGCTCAAATTGATATATGGTATCATGTAATGCCACTACTAACTCTGTTTCTATTTGGCATGGTTCTTCATCCAATAATGCTTCCAAATCGGCATCTTCAAACTTTTCTTTGGTGCACCTTCACACTCTTGGTCTTCCACGTTGAAATTATTACCTTTGAATTGTCTGAACCACTGTCTACACTTGTTTTCAACTAGAGCAGGGATCTCCAACCTTTACTATCTCCTAGACCACATTGCCCAACAAAAATTTGTCAAGGGCTGTACTGCACAATTGAAATATTTGTCAAGGGCCACATACAGAATTTTGATTTATTAACAAACACAATAAACCTGTTGTAACCACAAACAAACAATTTTTAATCCCAATAAATTCTTCAATTTATTACAACGTTCACATCTAATGTGTATTGAATACACAGTGGAATTTTTTGTAAAAATTATTTGAGTTATAATGCAAGTTTTGATTTAATGTTGGGCCTCATTCAATGCTCCCTTAGGCTGCATGCAGCCCGCAGGCCATGGGTTGGACACCCCTGAGGTAGAGCATGTTCACTATAAGCTTCCAAAGCAAACGGTGACTTTCAGCAGCAATATTTCTTTTCTTTTTTTTTTTTTTTAAATAAAAAGAAAAAAGCCAGCAAAACTTCCTGCATATGCTGTTTTTTGGCACAAAATTTGACATTTTTAATGCATTTAAAACAATGTTGTTTACACTTCAACAAAATGTCTTACACTAATCATCTAAGCTCGTTTCAAGGACTTTCTTATAGACGTGTTGCCATTCTCAATCATATGAAATCTGTGCTAGTTATGCCATCTATTTATCCAATGATGTAAACTTATTTGTACACCCAATAATTACATTTTTAATAGCATTTTTAAGGAGAGACAATTTGATGGCAGTATTAGTGCCTGTGAAGTAGCTACTAATTCAACAACTGAGATAATGATATGTTGCGTCTCCCAATAGGGAAAGTCTTTTGCAAAATTATTCAAAATAATCCATACAAGATAAGCATACAACAGGTGCCACCTGATGATAATAAGCAATTAACGTTTGTTCTGATATTTCTAGACAGAATGGCAGTCAGTAAGTATAGTATGCTTGGTTGACTAGTTCACTGTAATTGATGCTGAAATAAAGGAACCAAAAGTGAACGGTAATTGATGCCGTTTTACCATTCGCTTTTGGTTTCTTTATTTCAACAACAGTACTTGGCCTATTTTTTCCCCCTAATCTAAGCAGGACTAACTATCTAAAATTTGTTGAATCAGAGCTTGCAACCACTTCATGCGCTCCAAAAATTATCATTTGGTGTGGCTTCACAAAAGTCTATAATAAAGCCCATTCTTTCTTTCATATTTTTTAGAATATCATTCCAAGAGGGCAAGTAACTTGATATTTAACAACACCATTTTTATACAAGATGGAGCACCTCCTCATATTTTAAAGTTGTACATAAGGATTCATTGCCCTAATATAATTCCATGCAATTTTTGATGGTAGGTTATCTGAAATTACCAAGAAGTATCTCAAACTCAACAGCCTTAAAGATTACCTCCTAAAGTTGATAATGCTATGTAAAGGATACAATATCTAGCCCACAAAGGCCACACTGAATCAGGTTCAAAACAGGGCAACAGGTTTCTGGCAATGCCTGCACTTCACCAATTTCAACCTTACTGTTATAAATAAATTGAAATTGCAGTGCTAACCCTGAAACATAGGTATGTTCAGTACAGTTTATATCTTGATTATTCATTTGTCTGTTCATTTTCACAGTTTTTTCATTGTGCACTGCATTCCCCTATCAGCAACTTTCTGAACTAAAATTTTGTTTCAATGAATCCTGCGAGAACAAGTCAACTGGACAAGTGGTCAAGTGGACAATAACCAAATGGGCGACAGTAAAACTGGACGACGAAAACTTTATATTTACAAAAAACAAAATGCTCTTTAATCAAGTATTTTGTCTGATAGAAAACTTTATAACTTAACAAAAAAAAAAAAAAAAAGCTTCACCTTGCTATCCAGTTTTTTTGAGTTTTTTTTTTGTTAAATGAGTATTTGGTCGACAGAAAAATTTTAAACTTCAAATTTTACAAAATTAATTTTATTATAACTTTATTTATTTATTTATTTATTTATTTATTTATTATTACAAATTAATATTTATGAACTAATACAACATATCTTTTTTAACATAAATATATCCATTCCAAGAATATTTATCCTCATTTCTTTGACTTAACTAGGGATTCATCTAAAATAAATATACAGAATTAAGTAAGATCAAGTAAGAATTATAGTATCTCAGATTATCACAAAATAATAAAATAATGTAATAAAAATAAACTTACATTCAATGTTCAACACTCCTTATATGACTAATGCAAATTAAGTGTTATCGTTTCAGATGAAGTTTGTAATCAAAGGATCTTTTATTTTTTATCAATGGCATATGCTGCATGATATTTAGAACATTTTTTATCCAATTAGAAAGCTAGGATAACATTGTCCAATTACATTAAACCAGAAAAGCAAATTCAGTCCTTGACCATTAGGAATTTTTTTATTGAAGAATTTAGTGTTATAAAAATTACTTAAAAAATTATTTATGACCCGAAAAATAATTATATGAAATTATATGATAGTTACAAAATTGCTTTCATTCATAACATTAAAATATATTGTCCAATAATATCGATGTTTTTTAATGCAAATGACTAAGAAATAAAATAAAATGCAAATGGCAAAGTTGATTTTTTTTTTAGTTCGTTTGTTGTTGTTGTCGTCTTTTTTTTTTTTTTTTTTATTTTTTATTTTTAAGTTATAAATTTTTTTTGTCCACTTGGTTATCGTCCAGTTTTACCGTTGCCCACTTGGTTATTGTTCAGTTGATGCCGTCCAGATGACGTACCTGAATCCTGCTACCCAAGTCCTAATTATAGTACCGGCTCGAAAGAATAAGGAAACCGGCGCATGTGTAATATACGTGCTTATCAACTGTAGAGGTCTGATTTATTCCAAGTTTCTGAAAAATGGTGGTCTTTGCCTCGCCTGTAAGTCTCTTTGTTCCAGGAAAACTATATACAATCAAGCTTCAATCAATTTATAATGGTTTTAACAGTAGAATTGAAGATAACAATGATAACAATAATAAAATAGACCAGCAAGTAAAGCGGAGCATTGTATTCAATGTGTTGATTAATCGAGAGCAAAATTTGTTTTGGTTTTGTTTCAGCTGCGATTTTGCTAAGGTAATACAATAATGCTCCGTTTCCTATGTGTTTCTGATTGGTTGAACGAGTTTTAATCATTTACGCATGTGCCAGTTTCATTTTTCTTTCGTAGTCTACATTTGACATTCTGATTATAATCATTTAGACTCTTTGGTTGTTAGAGAAGCTCTGGGTAGGGAGGCTTAATTAATGGCACATATATACACATTACAAAATAAAATCAGTGTCATATGATTTAAATATTTTCATAAAGTCAATGTAATATTACAACAATTGTTTTTTATATTTATTATTTCCCTGTGTCTACTTTTTAATTTTAAAAGAAAATTGTATTGTTCATATAAGAGCTTTATAAAGGTTGGAAGTGAATAATACAATTAGCATGTATCAAGACAAAGAAAACCTCAATAATAAATTTAAAGTTTGTTTGGATGTTTATTCCTTTAAGAAATAAAAAAAAAAACTACTGTACCTTAATCCATTCTTTAAGATTTGCTTCTTTTTGTGCGAGGTTCTGCAAATGTTTGGGGAATGATTTTATATTATGTCGGCTGGAATCAATGTTTTTATTTGATAACTCTGAAGATTTTTCATTACATGATGATGTGTCTACAACTGCTGAATGCGTGTGAGACGATGTTAATGAAGTAATACTTGTTAATGGAGTCGTCACAACGTCACTACAACTGTCATTTGTTAATGAGGAATTTGGTGTTGAAGTAAGGAATGTAGACGATGGTGGCGTTACTGATGATGATGATGATGTTGATGAGGACGACGATGATGAGGATGATAAGGATGAATCAGTTGAAAAAGGCAGCTGTGCAGTTTTGGAAGGAAGATTATGATTAGCTGTATTTCTACAAGAGATTAATTCAATTTTATTAGAAAACAAGGGGGAAAAAAATGAATTTCTTACACATATTTTACATATATTTTCTTTTTTTTAAGAATATTAAAAAAAATAAATTAGTTTTTAATTAATCACAACAAAAATTACAGGATATATAATGTTCTCTAACAGGATGTATTAATGATTAGATTTAAATGAATTACTTTTTTCACTTTTAAAATAATCTGCATTTTATTACACTCAAACCTCAATACATCACAGCGGGAGTCTGGACCCTTCCAATTTAAAAAGAATGTCCATCTCATAAAATGTGCAATGTTTATATTATACTGATACAGTATAATCCGCTTAATACAAAATCCAAGGGGACGAGATGTCATTTCATAATATCCAAAATTCTTAAAAAATAAAAACTGTATACGAGGCCTGTCCGAAAAGTATCCGGATTGAGGCTACAAAAAAAAAAAAAATACGGCTCGAACTCACATAAACGTTTAGTCACCTTCAAAGTAAGCACCGTCTGCAACAATGCATTTAGCCCAGCGTTGCTGCCTTTGGTCGAAGAAAGTACAGAATGCCTCCTTTGGGATGGCCAAGAGCTCCGCCGTAGCATTTTGCGTTGCGCTTGAATCATTCAAAAACCTTTGTTCAGCTCATATCATTGCCGAACGCTTGTTTTAGCAATTCATAACACTGTTGCAGTTTTACAGATTTTAAAACAAAATTTGATGCAATCTCGTTGCTCAATGTTTTCTGCCATTTTCACCACGAAAATGAAAAAAGAAAAACGTTCTGCTTTAGCGTGTTACAACAATTGCACGTGGCACTCTTAACAGCTGCAAATTTCATTACATCATCAGCAGAAATGTCGTCACACGATCCGGATAGGAAAAAGGTGCAGCGAGTTCTACTTGTTTTTTTTGTAGCCTCAATCCGGATACTTTTCGGACAGGCCTCTTATGTGTAAATTTGACAAGTTTATACCTTAAATACAAACTTTATTGCTTGTTACTTCCAAAAAAAAATCAAGAATAGTCAATTTCGTGTACTTATCAATTTCTTATTATAAAATGTTATCTAATAATCTCATCTGAAAATCATTTTGGCACAAGATTTAAGGATTTCTATGGCTTCATTATCTTTCTTGAATGACTTAAGAACAAATTTCTTGTTCATCACTTTCTTCATCCAATTCGCCATTTTCCTTTTGTTGTTGAACTTCCTCAACAATTTCGTCATCAAATCTTAGTTGTATTTTTCTCAAAAATGAAAAATACTTATTAAAATTATTTCGTAGTATCTGAAATTTACTTAAATACATTTCGTATTAATAGGAAAATTTTACATGTAAAATTCACTGAGGGGGTTGGGGCAGGAAATCATTTCATATTAAGTGGAATATACTGTATTAAATAATCAGTCAGGAATTTCTTTCATTAATTTATAGCAGTGTTTCTCATAGTGGGCAATATTGCCCCCTAGAGGGCGGTAGAATCATTAGAGGGGACGTTAAGTAACAAGTGAGCAGTGGAGGAAGAGGGGTTGCTAGGCGTATGAATGAGAGTACGATTCAGTTGTGCGAGTTTACTTAATACGAAGGCTATTTGTTTTTCAACCTCTGATGGGGCATAAAATAAAGCCAAGCAAAATTATTTTTCGACAGTCACTGTCGAAATTGAGACATTTCTTATACAGGTGGATGAGTTTTCTAATTCCCTCTTCATAGAAGTTTGCCACCAGAAGTTAAGATATGTCTCCATGGCGTCTTGACGCTTTTCGTTGGTGCAGAAGTGCTCTCCTCCTAGATCTTCCTTCTCAAAAATGATGAAAGTCACTCGGCGCCAGGCCTGGGCTGTATGTCAGATGATCAAACACTTCCCATTGAAAATGGCCACTGTTCGTGCATTGTCATGAATCAAAACAATTCCAGAGGACAGCATGCCTTGTATCAACGAAGAGCTTCAAAACGCCGTGAAGACCTATTTCAACATGCTGAAGCCAAATTTCTATAAAGAGGATACTGGAAAAATCGTCCACCAGTAAGAAAAATGTCTCAATCATTATGGTGACTATGTTGAAAACTAATTTTGATTGTATCGACTCTTACAAGGATTAAGTACTCGGACACACCTATTTTTATAAAAAAAAAAAAAAAAAAAAAAAAAAAAAAAAAAAAAAAAAATTCTACATGTTGCTTTCACCAAATTAAACACCTATGCAAAGCCATTGATGCATTTCTCAAAATTTTCAGAGAAAAAAAATCATAAAGTTCGTTATGATTGACTACAGTTTATAAATGCCGGAATTGTAGGATAAAATTCTGTCGTGTTCAGGTGGTCTAGTGATAAAACACTCAATTTCTGTTTTGCAGGTACGGGTTCCCATACAAGTTAAGAAAAATTTACAAAAAAAAATAAAAAAAAAAAAAAAAATTGAAAACTGTATTCGAACCCATACCTGCAAAACGGAAACTGAGCAGGTTACCACTAGACCACAGAAAGTTCCGACATTTATAAAGTGTAGTCAATTATAACCAACTTTATGAATTATTTTCTCTGAAAATTTTGACATCGAATGGCTTAGC
>JAHWFO010002456.1:1676000-1691229 GCA_023313115.1 Rhysida immarginata
GGGGCTTTCATAGAAATAAGTTTGAGAAACACTGGTTTATAATTTGCTCAATCGATTTTTTTTTTTTTTTATCAAAGCTAAAACATTTTCTAATCTAACCAAAATGATGTCCAATTTTCTGAAGAAATTCTCTAAAATTTTATTGATTTTCTGAAAGACAGTAAAACTTCTGTCTGATAAATATAAATAAACAAAAATATACTTTTAGAAAAAAACTGAATATTGATAATCTTTTTTAATACTTTATTGGATCACCATTAGATGTAATCACATCAAAAACATGATTCGACATACTTTTAAGTAATACATGAATGACTGTAGGCTCAATATTATACCAACTGTCAATGATTTACTTTTTTAGTTCTTCACAAAAATAAACTCTGGTGGACATAAACATCTCTTGTTAGAATCCCCTGTAAGTTCTTAATAGGATTTAGGTCTGAAGATATTGCTGGGCACACTAAGGGATTTACATTATGTGCTTGTACCAGCTCAAAGTTTATCTGCACTGTTCAGTTTATTATAAGATCTAGTGCTCCAAATTACAGGGGAAAAAAACGCTTATCCCAAGTCCTGAGTATTACAGAAAAAAGGCCCTATCTTAGTTTTAAGAATCATGACCTCTATTTAAAATTAAAATCATAAGTCATTTTATAATTATACTGAAAATACATCATGAAAACTAGAAAGTAAAGCATTTTATTCGTTTAGACTTATGAAGTTATCAGCACATTTTCACTCAATTGAGCTTTGTATTTGGTAATTTATAGCTTCTAAAGAGCTTATTATTACAGTACAATTTCCAGCTTCATTAATAGCGAAATGTTTACAGCACTGAACATATTAATGCATCTGCTAAATAAATGCAGGTTGTATTTAAACTGAGTACATGTACTCAAAGCTACCTGTAGCTTGATCTCACAACTGTAATGGCACCAAATTTGGTAGGGGAACTAATGATGACATAGGAAGAAGGATTTGTGAAAAAAAATTCCCAATATTGTTGATAGGAGAAAAGGTGGCACTGTACAGAGTTATAGAAAAAAAAGTTACAAAGAACAGATAAAGAATAAGATGAAGTTGAAGTGAAACATCAAGTTTTATTCAGCACATTCCCTTCCTCAGCAACAACATCAACCACCTTCTATGGACCAAGAATGTATCCTCTGCACAATATGCTCTACAGGCTAATGTAACATGTTACAAGAAATGTTCATCACAGTCCATGATATGTTGTCTTTTAAGGTAGCCAAGTTCAAGAACCCAAAAAGATAGACTGTGGACTTCAAATAACCCCAGAGCAAAAAGCCACATGTAGTTAGATCCTGGGAACAAGATGGCCATGCAACAGCTGCTGTATGATTGACCAATGTGTGCTGGGGTCCTCCATCTTTGTTGAAATTGTGGAATGAACAAGTTGGTCCTCGGAATGTCTTTCAGAGCTTCCCCATGCCTTTATAGCCTGAATTACTGGTGCTGTTGTCACCTACATAGTCAAGAGAATTTGCATTAAAGAAAATTTTTATCTGCATTTTATGATAATTCTCAGCTACGTAGATTACAACACGCCACCTTCTTCCCTATCGGCGATGTCCAGAACTAGAATTTTGTTCCCGTGGAATCCTTCCCATGTCGTCATTAGTCCCCCTACCAAATTTGATGTCATTCCGGTTGTGAGATCGAGTTGCAGATAGCTCTGAGTACTGTCAGTTTAATTACAAGCATCGTGTACAGTTGGGTGCAAAAAGGTTTAGACTTAAATCATAGTTGAGCACGTGAATAGCACATCCCAAGCGTATACCTGCTGCCATATTTTCATTCAGAAGGGACAGGTCCAGTCTAATCTGCCTTGACTCTCAGTAAAAGTACCTGATTTTGCAACCGATCAACATCCCGTAAGCTCAGTTCCTACGAAGCAGGTAAACCTTTTTGCATCCGACTGTACATAGAATTTCCTAAATCAAATGCATCAACACCATCAAATATCTATGTCTAACTAATGGGAGAAATCAAGATTCCATAGTGTAGAAATCTAGATTAAAGAAGCTCAAGTGTATATAACTCCAACCTCTTTAATCCAAAACTCTAAAGACACAAATTTCTACATATTTGATTTTTTGTGGAAATTACATTTGATGTTTGAGGACTGCTTTTACCATGCTGAACATAAATTAATTTAGAAATGATGCTGCCATCCACATGTTTCAAGAGGAACGGAGATGTTTCAAGTACATGTGTGCCATCCAATGTACTTTCTGGTCATTCACAAACTCACTGGAAGTGAACTTTCCTGTTTAGCAAAAAGGAGTGGTACTCATAGGCACTGTTGACTATGAACCGTTCTTTACAATGTTCAGCAAGTCTACATCCAGAAATGGTCTTTGGCACTTGAGAGATGTCATTTCTCAGTGGTACCACACATTTTCAAAAGCGATCATTCTTTCATGTGCATTGTAATGACTTTATGACCTCACCCCCCCCCCCACTCATAATTTTAAAAAGCAGAAAGTTAGTCTTCTTGTAGGCATCTCAGATTCTATAAAGGAGCAGGCAAACCATACATATAATTTATGTTGAACAATATAATCCGATAAAATCTTTATTTTTTCATTATAGAGAAAGAAAACAAACAGTACTATAAATTATAAATGAAAATTTATATTAAAAAACTACTATCATTTCACATGATTACACCCAAAAACTTTTTTGTTCACATGTCTTCAGAATAAACTGTTTTAAAGACCATTTTGGGGACATGTTCATTCTAATGTTTTGTACTTAAAATATGTTGTTAAAAAATTTAATTTTACAGTTAAAAAAATTACATTATCTTAAAATTTAACAAATAATTTTTAAAACAGTAGTTATTAAAAACTGGAAAATGTTCTTCAATCAATCATAGTGACGAAGTTGAGGTGTTAGAATTCAACGAATGATATACTTACTTATTCACAGGCAAATGTGATGGCCAAATACCCCGACACATAGGACAATGCACAGACTGATTTTCACGTTTGCATTCTTCATATACTGCATTAAAAAACAAAGATAATGCATTAAAGAAACTAAGGAATATAGACAGTTAAGTAAAGAATCAGAATAAGAAATAATGCAATTCATACATTTAGCTATGCATCGATAATGGAAAAGATTCTTGCAAACTGATTTGCAAGCAACAACATCCGCATTTTGCACCATATCACAGAGACATATGGGACAAATTTCATCATACTGCAAATTACTGAAAGCATACAACATCGTTAATTCTGATGAAATTTATGGTAATAAGAATGTAATACAATAATTTGTGAAAACATTTTGCAAAATTATTCATAATAATACAGACAATTTAATTGAACAAAATTTTACAGTAAACTATCATACATTAAAAACGTATAAAGGGTGTCCCATAAAGAGTGAACGAAAATTTGAGGGATAATAGCTGGGGTTATGATCTACCAAAAATTCAAAATATGACCTTAGTAAAAGCCTCACAGTTTTACTGATATTAAGGATTTAAGGGATTTTTTTCAAAAAATTTCCACAGTGCTTAATTTTTTTTCATTGCTGTAAAGTTATGATGTAAAGTTATGGTAATACTTCGAAACTGATGTAAATGTCAAAACAAAATGGGAGTTCTGATTTATGTTACTGTAAAATTGTATTTCATTAAATCATATAGACAGCAATTTATATTTAAAAACAAAATTTTATTTTATATATAAGTAAATAATAAAGGAAGAAAGGATCATTCAAAATCAAATTTACCTGCTTCGAATGTCAGGCAATGATGATGGGCGAGATGGAATTGAAATTTCATCATTATCCTGATAATTTGATAAACTACCTGAAGAAGAGTGAAAACTTTTTTTCCTAGACATTGTTTTATAATTAATTTGCTTTTGTGTTCTTTCTTCATATTTTTCAAATAAAGATTCAACCTATGAATTAAAATAAACATAAATGGAATGCTTTCTTTTGCTACATGTGGATGAAAATTAACAAAATTTATGTTTACACACAAAAATTAATTTAGTGTTCTCCCCAGGCACCTTTTAGTGGGGATGGCATTTCAATAAAAATCTTCTAGCATTTATAAAATACGTTACTGTATTCTTTGAATTGCCCAGTTATTTCTTCAACCTACCCAGTTTGTTTGTTTAAAAAAAAAAATAAATAAAATTTTTTTAGAGTATTGGCTGTAAAAACATACCATACCTCAAAATTTTTTAGAGTATTGCTGTAAAGTCTGGTGTCACTCTTTGTAACTTTCAAAACTTTCAGCATTACAAATAAAATATGAATGCAGTGGGGGCCTTTTCCACAGGAACATTGCTAATAACATAAGGAAGAGAAAATTCAATGAATAATATTTGTATTTTTAAAAATTTTATATAATTAATAATCAACTAATTAAAAATTAACTACTTAAAAACTGAAGCCCACCAAGAAGGGAGGGGGGGGGGTCCTCCATCTTGCTGTAGGTTTATTTTTAAAATTAATACACATTGATTTTAATAAATAAAAAATAGAGGTGACAGGAGGTGGATTTAAAGAGCAAACTTCAATGAAATACGACAAGAATGACTAGTAGTACATTTATTTATGCTTCCATGTCCACAGTGACTTAGTAAATAAAGCATTGGGACAGTAATCTGCAGATCTTTGGTTCAAGTCCAGACCATGGAATTTTCTACATTTAATTATTAACATCCAGAGGAATGGTGAGGAAATAAAAAAATCTCTTGGTCACATTTGCAGTTGTTACAAGATATATTCGAAGTTAAGCAATCTATTACCTGTTTGCATGCAAATAAGAATTTCACAGACAGAGAATATTTTATATTTTAATTTCAGTGAATTATTTTTACATTGCAGAGCATTTTTTGAAGAGCAAAAATTGATTTGCATTCATTTGGGAGAGGATTTTAATATCTTTTAAGTATCATCTTAAGCCTCCCAATATTTCATACTCCACTTATCACATATTGTTTGAAATGTAGCCCTAGTTAACATTTCTCTTTATACTAACATGGAACATTTATACAGGGTGTAAATGGACGACGTTTCACAAATTTAAGGATATGTAGAGGATGAAACTCTGAGCAAAAAAGTCTAGTCACGTTTTTCGATCTGTGGCTCCGTTAAAAAGTTATAGCGCTTTAAAGTTCGGTATCGGTAAGGAATATCGGTATTGGCCAGGGTAATTCTAAAAGGTCATGCCCAAATGAAAAGGCAGGTAGAGGGTGAACTTCTGAGCAAAAAAGTCTAATCGCGTTTTTCGATCTGAGGCTCCGTTAAAAAGTTACAGCGCTTTAAAGTTTCGTGACATCACTTCCGGAAATCTATCTTGGTACAGACCCTAAGCAATTTTTAACTTAGCGCTATAACTTTTTAACGGAGCCTCAGATCGAAAACGTGACTAGACTTTTTTGCTCAGAATTTCACCCTCTACCTGCCTTTTCATATTGGCACGACCTTTTAGAATCACCCTGGCCGATACAGATATTCCTTACCGATACCGAACTTTAAAGCGCTATAACTTTTTAACGGAGCCACAGATCGAAAAATGAGACTAGACTTTTTTGCTCAGAATTTCATCCTCTACATATCCTTAAATTTGTGAAACGTCGTCCATTTACATCCTGTATAATAGCCTTAAATAGCCACTGAGAATGTGTGGAATAAACTACTAAAGTAAAAAGAAAAAAGGAAACACTTTCTTATCAATTCAGATTTTCTTATCAATCTGTTATCATGGAAAATGTACATTTTGGTATATTAAATACCCTTTCTTATTCCATTTGCATGTCACTAATAGTTCCCAGGTGACTGTGACGTATCATAGTAAATGCTTGTTCTTGTGGCAAATGGCTATAATTCCATGTCGAAGTTTGGTGATTCTGCTGAACACAGACTATTTCATTTTCACTTTTGTAATATGCTATTCAAAATTTAGCATGGCATGAGTTTTTATAACAGATTCTATTTTTCATGGACAGAACTTGTTTTATATATTAATTAAGTTAAATAAAACTCCTTTAATTAAAAGAAAATAAATAAATTAAAATAAATAATATAAAACAATGAAAAAAGTCACCCAATGATAAAGTAAATGTAGAAAGACTAAACACAAATGAAACAAAGGTCTTGTGGAGAAACTCAGATGAAATACAGAAGAAACACAGAAGAAACAAGGTCTAGTGAAGAAATGTTACACGAACACAGGGAAGCACACAGTTACAGATGATGAAGGTCTATGACGAAAGTTCGATGATTCGTAACACGTAGATGACTAACTTGAAATATATAACGTTTTCGGGATTTTTTCCCATCTTCAGTAATAAAGTTTTTTGAATGAATGGAAGATATAATAATAAAAAATAAAACAATGTGATCTAATACAATGTGTGATATATGATTAGTTTGATTGTTGTGATCAGGATTGTTGAGTGCAAGGGAAGTGATATTATATTTTTAGTAGTAATTTCCATTTATTATTAAGTTCTATAGATGGTTTGGCCAAATCTTTTTCACTCGAAATAATGTTGATGGTTTCTTTTATTAGTCTCTTTTTATAATTTATTTCTTTACCAATGATTTTGATTTTGTTCCAATCTGGATTATGATTTTGGTTAATGCAGTGGTTCACTAAGTGATTGTTTTTATCTTTGTTTCTAAGTGCTCTTTCATGTTTTTATTCTTCTTATTAATTGTCTTTTTGTTTGACCTGTGTAAATGTGTTGACAATTGGGTGACTTTTTTTCATTGTTTTATATTATTTATTTTAATTTATTCATTTTCTTTTAATTAAAGGAGTTTTATTTAACTTAATATATATTTTATCACAACTCCTACGTTTATAAAAGAACTTGTTTTAGCACCTATAGAATGATGTATGAATATTAATGGTAGGGTGTGCAAATATTTATAGGACAATTTTGAGATATTTATTCACAACAAACTTCTGTGATACAGATGAACGTTTTATAAGCAACTAGGCGTTGCTCAGTCTGTTTGTTTGATGAAATTTTGATGGAGTTTCCCTGGCACCATCTCTTGAGGAAACAAACAAACATAAACCAAGATATATTTACCCCCACCCCCTCCCTTTGGGGACATGTACACCTTACTCTGAACCTAGCAAACATATGGTGCGAATAAGAGCTCAATCGGATAAGTGGTTCATAAGTTTTTAGAACATTTACAGGTGCACCCTGAACCTGAATTTTTATATATAAAGATTTAATTATCATAAGAGTCCATGCGTCATATGCCTATTGACAAGTTCAACAAATAGTTCCTGTAATTTTTCACATGGTGGCACCCGATTGCACCACCATTGAAGTACTGCGATCTTAAGGCTGCAAGTTTTGACGATGGGAATAAAGGAAAGTAGTTTTGAATTCTTTTAGAATTACTGATTCTAAATACTTTGATATTGTGCGTATGGCGATCAGAAATTGTCAAATGTTCCAATGGCCATACCCGGGGTGGGGGACTGCAATGAATCCAGGTATAATTCTGTTGCTTGGGGATCCAAGCAGCACTCTAATGGCGGCCACATGCACCAACTCATGTCAATACATGGAAACTCAATTAACATGCAAAATAAGATAACTAATTGTTATTCAATGCATGGGGCTAATCAGTAAAAAAAAATTTCATAATGTAGATCAATATCAAAAAATCTGATCTAAGCATGAAAACCTCAGGAATGAAAATGTTAAACAAATTTTAAAAACTTAAATAAAAAGGAACAAAGTAATAAAAAAACTGTACATGGAAAATAGGAAGAAATAAAAACAATGAAAAAATGTAAAATACTTTACCATTTATTATTAAAATCCAAAAAAAAATTGCTGCTGATTAGAAAAGAGAAAATACTCAATTTAGAAAGAGGAGAATTTACACTAGTTATGTAATGATAAAAGTTAGATCAAGTTTGATTAGATGAAATGTCAATGTAACTCATACACATTTTTGCAAAATGAATACCGTAATTTTCGATATATAATACGCAAGAAAAAAAAAAAAAGCTAAAAAAATCACTACTACATATTATATAAATTAAATATTATTTAATATTCTGATAATAAATGCAATGAAAATCCGATTTAATAAAGAAAAAAAAAATGGAGGGGGGAGGTTGGGGAGGGGAGTGCATATTATATACCGAAAATTATGGTATATTACATTGAAAAAATAAGGGGATCAAATATTTTTGAATAACCTTTGTGCATATTTTTTGAGTGTTAAATTTTATAGCATTTAAATGTACCAATCCCCCATCCCTTCCAAATTCGTTTACCAAATCAAGAATTGCTGGATATTTAAGTCCTGGTTTATGAAATCTGTTTATAAACTGGTCATCAATGATAATTCGATGTCAATTTCTTTAATGTTAACCATAATCACTTTCATTCATCTTATTATTTTGTGTAAATGTTAAAATATTCTGAAATAAATATTTTTTTGGAAAATTGTAGCCAAAGTAGTTGTACACAAAAGTAATTATGCATTTAAGGCATTTAACCCTTTTCTATTGACATGCTTTTTTTTTGTATCATAACTGTTGATGTGTAGTCTCACAGGCCACCACAGTTAGATACCCACTGTGATAAAAATATTGATATTGAAATTCATTAATTCAATCACCAAAGTAAGGTCTATATATCAGGAAAACATAAGTGAAGGTACAAAATATATTAATAATTGATGTTTTTATTCATTACACTAGTTAACCCTTTCACTGCGTAATTAAATTTCATTTTCATTCCTGATAAGATGAAATTATCCACTTTTCACAGCATAACAAAATGTTTTTTAAAAACCTGTGGGATGAATCTGATTTCCGCAGGTAAAGGTAATGAAATTGTGTAGATATATCCGCTTTACGCAGCAAAAGGGTTAAACACGTTTTGGTAACGATTACGCACACATGAGATCACTCTCTGGACTCAAATTATTAAAAATAAGTCTCAAAATCAACATAAATGACATTTTATATTATACTTCAACAACAAATCTCCCCAAAGTGTGTCTAGTTTTTATATAACTTTAGGTGTTGTCAATTTTTTTCTAATTTCTTTTTATATCCCATGTTTATTTTATTTAGGGCCGGTTCTACCAACCTCGGATAAATCGTCAGATAGCTATCAAAGGTTTAAACTTATACTCGGTATGCCGCTTTAGTTGCGTTCTACCAACATTATTTTTATTTCTCGGAAAACTATCGATGGTATAGTGCACAAGCAATGTGACTGATCAGTTTGATATTTAGTGCTTCCCTGTACCATTAAACAAACAAAAGTATTCATTCCAGTGAGTGTTGTTGTTGTGCACATAGACAGAGCAAAGCCACGTTTCCCTTTCCCAAGTTATCCCAACATGCCACCAAAACAAGAAAGGAAGCAACGAGAAAAAAACTTCTCTTCTGATAAAGTAGAAGCATTGGTCGATTTGGTCTACCAGTTTAGAGAAGTGGTGGAGAACAAAAAGACAGACGAATTATATAATTATATAACATGAAATATGTTTTTGACGGGATTTTTAAATCGAAGCAGACCGGAGGTCCGCCATGGAAATTTGAGTGAAAAGGTTCACTATACCGGGAATAAGTCGCTATCTGACTTCTCGAGGACTGTATAACTTTTCCCGGATATCTGAGGTTTATTCTGGTGTTTATCTGAGGATAGTAGAACACAGTTTTGACTTATTTATTCCAATACTTATTCCAATACTTATTCTATCTGATGATTTATCTGAGTTGGTAGAACCTGTCCTTAATGAAATAAACACTGGATATAAAAAGAAATTAGAAAAAAACATTTACAACGCCTAAAATTATATAAAAATTAAATACATTTTGGGCAGATTTGTTTTATACATTGTAGGCAAATGTGCTTTTTACAGAAGGACATCATCTGTACATTGATGTATGACTGAGGTTTGGTGGACAAACAATACATTTTCCGTGTTTTTCATCAGCAGTCTGAGGTTGGGGTGGATCGAGCATGTCAGTTCCTAAAATTCTTGTCAAACTAATCCTTAGTTCACATGGTTTGTCAAACTCATTTTATACCCTCTTTTTTGACACTAGTTTCTGCACTAATTCTTTTATAAACAATCCCAATCATTATTATTTTATTCCCCAGAAAGAAATACATGATAATGTTAACTGTGTTTCAATTAAAAAGTCACGCAAATACTGACGTGCAGCCTGACAGGCTGCTGCAGAATTTCAAATCGATCGTACTTGCCAAATTTGCTCTCACCGATACTAATACCACTTGCAATGGCGTGGGCACTACTGAACTTGAAGCTATTGAAGAGCCTAACACAACCACACATGAGAACGAGGTGTTCTAAGGACTTAAGGTACTGTAATGCAAGGAAACATTTTCAAAAGGTTTCATGATTGTGGCGGAATACAGTTACAATGGCAAGTTAACTTTATATAGAGTTGAGTCAAAGGTCAAAGTCAACACCATGTACTATCAGATTAACATTCTAACCCCTTTATTTACCCGTGACATCCCCAGTTGAACGGTATAAAGGTAAACAAGGTATGGCTGCACCAAGACAAGGCGTCGACTCACACCGCTGCATCAATTCGGCCGTTCCTGGAACGAACGCAAGAAGATAACTGAATCTGCTTCATTCCATTCAGTGACGCACTGTCAAGTCGCCAGACACGTCGTGGAAAAAGACAACCCTCGGAAAGAGACAGCCACTAACAGTGGAGGGCCTTTGGAAAGCAGGAGCGGTTACGAATTGATCTTGGTGTTCTGCGTTCCAACTTCCTGAAGTGGACACTGTGATGCAGGGCTACCAGATTGAATGCACTCGATGGTGGTGAAAGGAGTTTTCTGCCTTTTCTGGCCCTCTGTAACTTATTACCATAGATCCCTAACAACCATCTGTAAAAGCCAAAAGTAGTAGGAATGGTCATCTAGAACAGTCCTGGGCATGGAAATGCCCATGCAAGCCAACTCGTCCTCACAAGCAGAGACATGCTGATGAGTGCCTTGTGGAGCAGTGGCAGGGAAGTCCATGAAGGAGAGGGGAGTGAGGTGAAGGGAATCTGAATAAAAACAGAATGCCGAGCAAAAATGGAATCACTTTATTGAATTTGATTCTGAAATCTGAAATAACTTGGCGACGTAAATACAATATCTATTATTCCCTTTCTATTCAGATTTGGACAAAGCAATCATGGAACAAGGCACTTAAAAGTGACTCAAGGAATTAAAATTAATTACAAGTTTAATTATATTAGACTCCGACTACTCTTTGTTGAAATGGAACCCAACCTACGAGCACTTGTTTCAAAAGTGGTGAGCAAGCATCCTTGCTCATGGCTCTTGCTCACTAGGCCACCTCTTGCCCAGGGCTGATCTGAATGTTATACAGTAAAATCTATGCTAACGACCATCTCCATATGCCGACCACCTGAGCTTAACGACCACTTTTGCTTGGTCCCGCAGAAAGTTACATGGGAAATCTGATATCATACCACCACTTGTCTAACGCGACCAGCAATTTCGATCCCCTGTGTATAAAAATTTATACTAAAAAAACTGTCTATAACGACTACTTACGCAACCAATCCTGTGCCAACCTAACTGCCAGAGACATCATCACAGTATTCTCTATAATCAACCAATCATAATTTAGAGATTAAGAAATGCAGCCATTGGTTCTTTCAGTTTGTTGATATTGTTTATCTATACCTATAAAAACGTGAGTGCCTGTCTTTGGCAGACAGAATACAAGTCATTGAAGGAAACAGGAAAGTCTTATTACAGCATGCACTGGTTTTAATAAGATCTTAGTAAGAAGATTTCAGGAACTGGTTTTACTGTATTTAAGATTTCCATCTCATTTTAAAGTAAAATAAATTTAACTGAGAACCAAAAAATTTAAAAAGAAATCCAAAGGAAAAAAATTTTCATAACTTTGTCTATGGTAAATTCTATGGAAGTTATTCTAACTCCAAGCTTGAGAAACTATGTAAATTATTTACCTGTGGACCAATTGTAACTCTGAACTTCTGGTTTGGCTTTTCACCAGAGAGAAGAAAAGTATTTGGACCAGGCCTTTGAAGCAAATAAAGTGGCACTGTCCATATGTGCTTAAGCCTTTTTTTTATAACACTGCTTTTTTTCCAGTCAGGACTAGCACCTGGTGATGATTTCCGGTGACTCGAGAAACCAGATGAATTGGGTGAATCTTGTGAAGACTGTAAAAAACATGGCTTTGTTTAGTTTTCTATTGATTATAGTTCATATTGGATTACCTATATATAAAATATGCAATGAATCCCCAAACTTGTGTGTTTCCAATCCTCTTTAAGTTAAGTTTTCTTCCAATCCCAAGTTAAGTCAGATTTCACCCCTTCCCATCATCATTTACCATCCTCTATTCCAAGTAATTTATAAACTAAATTACTTCATTTACATGCATTTCTGTTTAAGTCACACATTTCAACAGGTCAATAGAACAGCACTCATATGAGGTTGTAGGGTTTCATGCTTCTATGTGATTGTACACACATAGGCCAATGAATTGAAAACATCTGTTTAATATTTTATTCGAGCCCTTTGGCCCGAATTATTGCTTGTATGCGGGTTGACAGAGTCAATAAAATATTGAAGTCAATGGAAGACCAGGAGTTAACCAGAAATTGCAATGAGAAATTTTCAAGGCAACTTTCCGCCATGTGGCCAGAAAGTCACTCTGTCGATGATGTTGCTGGTTAATGTCACTTCCTTCATCAGCTAGTTCACCTCAAGCAGGGAGAGACACAAACTGAAAAAGGAAGAACATCGGTTTCTCCCAATTCCCGGCATGACGGTTTGATGAGAATGTCATCCAAGTTCCATACCAGGAGAATTCCATACAATGACTGGGGCATAACCAGGATTTTCCCTGGGCGGGCCGGGGCGCCCGCCCCCCCAAAAAATATAGAATAGTATTTTAGTGGCAACAAAGAAAAGCAAATGAACTTAAACATATCAGGGAAATAAAAGGGGGTTCGTCCGAACCCCCGAACCCCCACTAGTTATGCCCCTGCAAGACACTGCTACTAGAACCTTAAGTTGTCTTGATAAAGTATGCTGGATCTATTGCTTCATGAGGCTCTTGCCAAACCCCCTGCCTACCGTCGGTACAAAACAATGTTTATGGAGATTTGTCGGACAACGTGACCTTCTTCCAGTCTTCATATGTCCAGTCACAACATTCTGGACCCCACTGTAGGCAAACTTTCCTGTACTTTGCAGAAATCAGGGTTTTTCATATAGCCATGCAACAGCCAATTTTGATCTGCTTCAACCCCCAGTGCATGGTTCTCCCAGATATGGGTCAGGTAGAACTTTGGTTAAAATCATTTGTCAATTGTTGCACTGTGGATGTCCTGTTTCTCCGTACAAGTAGTTTTAAATGACAGCAGCCTTGCGCAGTCTTTGGGTCACAGTTACCCCTTTCAGACAAAGACTATGGTTCAGTTTTCCAAAGATTGAATTTATTCTAGATATCGCACCTCTAGAAAATCAGGTCCGCTGCTTCACTGTTTCAATCGTGGCTCCATGTAAATGAGCACCAACAATAAATCCCTTGTTGAAGACTTAGGTCCTTTTTCTTCATGCTGATCAAATTTTTGATTAGACTCACCGAACTCTCTCTTAAATATGTAATAAGTACACGCTTGAACCGATGTCCTCAATATATTTTTCATAATAAAGGATTAAAACAAAATTTTCATATGCTTCACAGAAGTTACTAATTCATTGGCCAGTGTTTGAATTTGAATTGTATACGCTGAAGAGTGTGACGTAAAAAGTTGTACTTGCATGGAGGACATAATAGCCAATCATGCTGTGGCTGCATTAGACTGACAAAGGTGGGACAAGGGAGAAAACATGGAAATGGCAAGAATAAAAAAATATAAGTATCTAACAGATTGGATATACTTTGCATAACTTTGGAATTACGTTAAGTCAGGGACACCCAAAGATGTACAGTTTCAGGGATTTATCCTTGTGATTTAAGATTCAAAATAATATCAGTTTTCAGTTAATTACCCGATGGCGATGGCGACCTCTACATAAGGGAGGAGATATAGGACATTTCAATGAAGTTTTCAAATGAACTTCACTATTTCCTACAGAAACACTGTTAGTGTTTGAAGCTGCAGCATCCTCTGATGCCTATTAAACAAATAAGTGACAATCAATATTTATTATGCTTCTGCTATTAATCTATTTAAAATATGCCCTATATTATTATCAGAACTTACACTTCCATCAGTATTAAATCCTAGTTTAATATTGACATCTGGAGTGGGTTTTGCTATCTGTAAAATTAAAACAATCAATCATCAAATATACGAACTAATCAATAAAGAAATAAGAAATTCTAATGTATATGGTGCATCCAAATGAAAAGGAGACTTTCACTATAGCGCTGTTGTATCCAATTGAAGTTGGTAAATATGCTTGTTGATCGACGTAGCGTCATCCCGGCTCCCCACGTCCCAAAACAGCTCACTCTGACATGAAGGCCAAAAAAGTGATGCTCAGTTTCTTTTTCGATGAAGAACGACCCCTATTCCTCGACTGGCTAAAACGGGGTGAAACAGTTAACGCTGAATGGTACTGCAACATGTTGCTGAAGCCGAAACGGGCCATCAAAAACAAGCGCAGAGAGAAGCTCTAGAAATGGATAGTGCTGCTCCAGGACAATGCTAAGCCACTTGTAGCCAAGGAAACCCTCCACCTGCTGGAAACATTTCAATGGGAAGTCCTCAAACATCCTCCCTACAGCCTCGACATCTCCCCATAGGACTCCCATATTTTCGACCCCTTAAAAAAATCACTGACAGGTCATCGGCTCACCTGCGACAAGGAAGTGCAGAACACCATGGAAAAAAGATCCATATGCAACCCAGGAGTTTCAATACTGAAGCAATCATTCGCTTCTTACGCTCCGAGATCAGTGCATCATTATCAAAGGCAATTATGTGTAGGCATCATGTTACATATTAATTGTACTTAAAATATTCATTAGATACTACCGTAGTCTCCTTTTCATTTGGGCACACCTTATACAAGTTAATCAAAATTATTTTTTGAAGTGAGACATAAATGAACACTACATAAATGAATGCAATTAGAGTTCCTCATAGTAATAATAATAATAATAATAATAATAATAATAATAATAA
>JAHWFO010002456.1:1691629-1723020 GCA_023313115.1 Rhysida immarginata
ATTTTATGTACTTATTTATCATTTAATTAATGTATTCTTATTTTTTTGGCTTATATTTAATGCTTTAATTGAATGAAAGTAGAATAAGCATTAATCTAACTTTCTCTGTTAAAATAGCACTGCGACGTTTATAATTGTCGTTTTTTTAATTACATCAAGGATTACTTATCTGGAATGTGGCTTGTATATTGTGCCCAACGGCCCTTTTGATTGTTTAAATGTTCCAGCTTTGTTTATATAAGAAATTAAATTATCAATTTATAATAATAATAATAATAATAATTTTTTTTAAAACAATTCAAACAATTATTTTATTCAAATAAATACATTTCATTAATATAATAATTTTTTTTATTTATTTATTTAAATTCTATACAATTCAACAATTCATATGTATATCCCAAATCCCGAAGTCTACTAATAAGGCTTGTATGGAATTATAGGGACAAAAAGTTACATAACCAAGAACAAAAAAAAAAAAAAAAAAAACTAAAAAATAAAAAAAAAAAAATTCAAATTTATACAAAATACAAATAAAGTTCACAAATAACAATAATTCTAATAATCACAAGTAATTTTTCCAAATTAATAAACAATTTTTTAACACTCTATATGTTATTAAACGTAATATCCATATTGGGAGTCTGTTAAAAATCTGTGGGTCTGTTAAAAATTTCTTTTTCTCTTGTACCATATACTGGTAAGTTAAAAATTTTTGATACTACATATTTGCATTGTCTCCTTAAACCATATTGAGTTTCTCTTTTAACTAAATATTTAATAATAATAATAATAATAATCTAAACAGAATTATAACTTGTGCCCTAAAAAAAAACCCATTTAAGTCAGGGTGGGGCTTGGCCCAAAGAGAAGAGAGTCCAAAAAATTGGGTTACTAAAAGTTAGCTAAACATTTTAAATAGTTATTATGGATAAAAAAAATATAGTGGCTTTTTTTTGCAAATGAGTCTGCCTTGCAAACGTTGTTGGAATAATGACAGTCAAATAAATAAATTACCAAAGAATAAAAATAAACTAAATGGCAAGAATAAAGAAAAATGATATATCTTACCAGAGGAACCAATTTTTTGCCATTTTCACTTTTTTTCGAGGATGGAGTGCAGTTCGCTTTTAATTTTTCACGGATTTTTGTTTCCAAGTTCTCATCCGTCTTAAACAGAAATTTATCCCGAAAGATAGACATCGTGGGCCAATGCTTTCATCATTTATTTTGAAAAAGATTATAACATCTGTGAAGTAATAAAAACAAAAACACGTTTCCTTACAAAGTCTTTTAATACAGTATAAACTAAATTTAGCTTAAAATATAACATTGGATACATTTAGCATATAAGTGATGGGCCATTTCGCCACATATTAAATGGTTTCTAAAAGTTTTTAATACATATAACAGATCCTGGCAAAAGAGCATTAATTTTACGTTATATCAAACAACTTGGAATGATGTGTCATGAATGAATATATTACATGCCATATCTTAGCATTGGCAGTTCCAATGAACCATAATGCTTCCACTAAACCAGGTTACTTTAAACCAATTTTGACTATCATTAATTTTACGTTATATTCATTCATGGCCCATCATTCCAATTGTTTGATATATAAAATGCCAATCTTATCAGTGAAAATTTTTGAGGGTGTCATATGGGTACCATTAAAGCATGTGCCATTGTATCGATTACAACCATTTTCAAAATGGTTCATTTGCAGAACCATATTTATCAATTGGCGAAAATAATAATTAATAACTACTTCTATTCGTCATTACGATTTGTTTGATGTATTACTTACTCTATCTTCCCATAGAAAATTGCTAGGTGGGGTCGTGAAGGTACCATTTGTGCATGTGCTATTGAACCGATTTAGATAATATACGTGTATTTGTGATTGGTTCATGCCATGAACCATATTCATCGATAACGAAAAGAGATTTTGAAAATCTTTCATAGCCTTGGAGGAGTTAGAGTTACGGACACAGACAGACATGTTTCCCCACACTGATAGCATAAAGCACCTTTCGGTACTTAATAATTGCCACTAGAGAGTAAGGGAGAGTGGGAGTAATAGGAACGTTTTTTTAATTTTATTATGTAAATTATTTTGTTTCTTTGATTTTTGTCTATTTATTTTCTATTTTGAAAACTACATTTTTTCATTTGAAAAGATTATTTTTTCAATTGAAAACTACATTTTACCAATTGCAAAAAGCTGTAACTATACTGATTTTCTTAGTGCTTGCCATTCCCATAATCCTTTAGTCTCCTTACATTCCATTGTTGTTAGATTTTAAAAACAAACAAGATTTTTCTTTACAAAAAATAAGATTTGTTTAGATTTGTTCCAATCATAAGGCCATAGTTCAACAAATTACCCATGGTTACAACAGTAGTAAGCAAGATAATAATGTTTCACTTTTCTTTAAACTTTTCTGTGTATGGAGCTGCATAGCCGTAGGCCCAATCAGATCCCAAAGCTAAATACATTCCCCTCAATGATAACACATGAAATGGGCATAAGAACAGTGACATTTGACTGTGGAAAAAAGTCGTCGACTCTGATAAATCCAGATTCTGGTGCTTCAAATAAATGGTCCAGCATGTGTATGCCGATTATCATCGAAGGCTATAGGGCCTTGATGCACTGTCAGGCATCACCTCCACCCTGAAATGTAAGGGAACTGAAGGACTAGCAGTTCAGATTATCCTAGGAAACCTATTCCTACCCCAGAGAATGGCTGTTGGATTCTAAAGAATATCCTGCAACTTAATTAGATTATAATGTAATGGTTCGTCAGTGTACATATACAATATTTAGTTAGCCCAGCAGAGAAAGTGTGATATTATGGGTGATGTTTTCATAAAAAACTTATGGCCATTATCCCAGTTTTTAAGTTATTTTTTATTTATTTATTTGACATTTTAAGATTCTATAAATCCAAATTCCAAAAATTAATTAATGCAATTTATCATGAAATTAGTCAATGTATATTACATGTGTAATAAAATTATTCTTAATGTGAAGTCATTGAGAGGTGTTAAATTGACTACACGGGGTGTTTCATAATTGTTGTCCCGTCTTTAGGTCCAAATAATGACTCAAGTGGAACAGATTGGGGGAAAATGAATATTGATTATTTGGTTTTAATGTCCCCTAATTCAGAATAAAAACATTTCGCGTCCCTGGGTGTGAAGGGGTAAATTTTGAAAATTTTAATTTTGTAGGGGTAGGGGCTAGACCCCATGTCTTATTTAGAAAATTGTAGAGCATCATGTAAAATGTGGGTTTAGCAAAAAACTCGGTGAAAAAAATCTCATCCCCTGCCCTTTATCGAGTGGGTAAAGTGAAAGGTTTCTAATGTAGCTAATGTAGACAAAAACAGAAAAACTCATTAGAAACCTTTCACTTTACCCACTCAATAAAGGGCAGGGGATGAGATTTTTTTCACCGGGTTTTTTGCTAAACCCACATTTTACAACTTTCTAAATAACACATGGGGTCTAACCCCTACCCCTACAAAATTAAAATTTTCAAAATTTACCCCTTCACACCCAGGGACACGAAATGTTTTTATTCTGAATTAGGGGACATTAAAACCAAATAATCAATATTCATTTTCCCCCAATCTGTTCCCCTTGAGTCATTATTTGGACCTAAAGACGGGACATCAATTATGAAACACCCTGTATATTGTTTACTTTCTATTAATTACCCTCTTTATAATGTATCTATATACGGGGTGCATACAAAAATGAGACCCCCCTCTTTTATTTTCGTAACCGAAGGAAATATGTCAATTTTGATGAATCCATTGAATAGCAAGTGGTGGGTGGCCTATCCCATGGTGCACTTTTCATCATCCCAAATATGCAAATTAGGACACATTCAAATCTTATCTTAAAAACCCTAATAGATACACGAAAAATTCCAATTGAAGACTTGTTCAGCATGGAATTCCAAACAACAACAAAAAAATTTCCAAAATCCAATGAATGGATCACCAACAATCACAATTATTTGCAATTTACAATCAGCCACAGTGCATAAATAATTTTACCCCAAAGTTAATGATAAATGTGTTCTATGTGATGACACATGCCTTTTATTTGCTTTTCCTCATGAAAGTGAATGTTATTATGGTAATTTTTGGCAATTTCTTGCTTTGCATGTTGAACATTCAAATGTCTTTGTGAAGTGCATAGGGAGGTAACAAATAATTTCAATAAAAATGGTAGAGACCTTACAAAACAATCTCTATTGTATTGTAAAATCTCTACCAATCTCATTAATAGAAACAATACTAAGGACACCCATTTTGTTAATAAATTCAACATGTGATTGTTGGTGATCCATTTGGAAAGATGTAAGAAATTATTCTAAAACAAACAAGAGAATACAACTTCTCGGGCGTGCAGCTGTTTGCTGAAAAGTGAAGGTACATTCCCTAATGAGCTAATAGCTCAACTGATTGTGTGAGAGGGTAATTCTTGCTGCTAAAACTGATACTGTCAATATGAACAAGCACATTCAGGACATGATTCCATGCTGTGTGACTGAATACAACTCTACTGAAACGGTTACATGTTGACGAGGGATGTTGATGAGGCTGTACGCAGAGTTCCTGAACTCTCTCAATCCATCTACGAAGTATTTTTAATATAGACAGAAATAATTCAATACTCAGTCTTTCTTTGATATTCTAAAATGTTAAGGATGCAATATCAAATTTTCCTGGACAAACCCAATCGGACACAAAATTCCATTTTAAAGAATTCTTTTTGTTTTCCCAAAGTGAATATTTACTTTATTAACTCAAGGATTTTTCATTCATATTCAAATTCAGATATTACAAAATTTCATCAAACAAACAGAGCAACACAGGGCATATCAGCTAGCATTGTATAAACACCAATGATTTTATTAAATCTACCAAGATTAATAAATATTCGAGGAATAAACATCCCATTTAATTTTTCATTTGTTTTGTTGTACCTTGTTTTTTCAAACTGAATTCCCCTTGACGAGGACATGGGAAAGTAGCAGAAGCTCAGAGTTCGTGTACCCCATCCCCATTGTATCCACATATGTTAACCCCATTTTTTTTAATCAAAAAATTGATTTTCTCAAACATAGTATTTATAAAATCGAAAAGCCCACAGCTTCTTTTGTTTCTCATCAATTCTGATCGAATGACATATATTGCCATTAGAAATTATTTCTGTTAATAGTTGCTTGTATAAACCACATGGCTGCTATCCCCACAACTCCGACCCAAAGGAAAAATTGGCCCAAAATTTATAGTAATTTCAATCTTGCCCAGAGGAATCTGCAAACTGAATTTTGTTTCTTTACCAGGTATGTAAATATAAAACCATAATATTTATATAGAAAATACACGTTTATTGTATGAAAATGATAAAAAATATTCAAAGTATTGCCCATCGCTGGCTATACATATTTCCACCTGTCTGACAATTTGTGAATGATGATGATAATGAGTTATTCAGCTGACACTTAAGTCTGCTGGTGTTAGTCCTTGGAAATGCCTGTGACACATCTCATGGACTTTATTAGGGAAGAGAATAATGTGGTGGTTTCCCCTTGGCTTCCGCATTTTTAACGATTGTTATAAAATGGTAGCAGCAGCCATGACTTTCGGCTTTACGTGCCCTCCGAAGCACGGGGGAGGAAGGGGGTAAAGATCGCATGCCACTGATGGTCACCCATCCAGTGACTGGGCGTGCTAGGCGATGCTTAACTTCACAGAGCTGGCTTACTCTGTGAAAGCCTCCTAGATCACAGCCTCCCCATTTTGAGGCAAACTAGTCATCGAGCCATTTTCGTACATTTTTGTAAGAAGTGAAGCGCTGCTCAGCAACTGCGTGTCCCATCGATGCAAGTACCGTAATTTACTAATAAATTAAATAAAAATCTAATAAAGTTATAAAAAATGCCTGTGCGGCTTAACCATCGTTGCGGTGTAACTACCGTTTTTTTTCCTAACAGCATGACAACAACGATTTCAGAAAACTGATACTGCTTCGATTTGATGCAATTGCATTCCATCCTGATGAAAATCAAACGAAATTAGCGCATAATATACATTACAGTACCTTAATTTTCCTGTATATACAGTGTATAGTTCATTATTTATTACATTTATTCACTTTTCATTTGAATTTCCCGTCGCCGCTTTATCACGTCGAAATAACGTTGAAGTTGCCCTTCATGGGTTGAGAAGTTACATTCGTATTTTTTTTTTGGTGACGGGAAATTCAAATGAAAAGTCGCATAATGAACTTTAAACGAAATTAGTGTATAATATACATCATAGAACTTTAATTACCCTGTATTTACAATGTATAGTTCATTATATATTACATTATTTCACTTTTTATTTGAAATTCCCGTCGCCAATAAAATACGAATGTAACTTCTCAAATATGAAGGCCAACAACATTGTTTCGATGTGATAAAGTGGCATTCTGTTCATATTGAGGACGAGTTACATTCTTATTTTTTTTTTTTTTTTGGCGACGGGAAATTCAAATGAAAAGTGAAATAATGTAATATATAATGAGCTATACATTGTAAATACAGGGTAATTAAAGTCTTGTGATGTACCGTATATCTTCCAAAAGTAGCCCCCGGCGTCTATTTTTTCAACTGAATCACTAACCAGGCGTTTATTAAAGACTGGCGTTTATTAGAGACCGCTTTGGAGGCATGTCTTTTTTTTTAAACAGAATATGGTAGTGTGCATTAAATAGTCCTTACGAACAGGATACCTTGAGAACTAAGGGCTGAAAGCAGAGTGCATGATATCGAAACTCAAAGCAGTGTGCTGGGAATCCCCTCTAGACCGTGTATACGTGAACTCCGAAAGCAGCTCACGTGAACAGCCGCGTGTAGGAGAGTCCCCGGCGTCTATTAGAGACCGGCATTTATTTAGCAATCTTAATTTTGAAATCCGGCGTTTATTAGAGACCGGCGACAATTGGAGACTAGGCGTTTATTAGAAGATATACGGTATATTATATGCTAATTTCGTTTGAAGTTCATTATACGACTTTTTATTTGAATTTCCCGTCGCCAAAAAAAATACGAATGTAACTTCTCAACATTTGAATTGTTTTGAAGTTAATTCTCTGTTCTGATGAACTTCAAACGAAATTAGCATATAATATACATCACAGAACTTTAATTACCCTGTATTTACAATGTATAGTTCATTATATATTACCAAGAACAGATGATAAGCGTACCTTCATCTGTTCTTGATATTACATTATTTCACTTTTCATTTGAATTTCCTGTCGCCAAAAAAAAAAAAAATGAATGTAACAAAAATTTAGATGGGGGAGGGGTGTCCAGACTAAAACTGCAACTCCCATCGGAGTAAATTCTCCTTCTGGATTGTTTACATCCATAATGTTTATTCTTGTTTATTTATTATATGTGGTGTTTGATATAAGAAAAGCATTGATTTAAAAACAACATACAAAAATTAATTCAATATCCAAAAAGTGAATTTGTTCATCCACAAGTTGGAGAGGGTTTTGTCCCGATGAAATTACAGTGTAATATACATTAATTATTTTGCATATACAGTACCAGTTCATTATACAATAAATTAATTCACTTTTTTATTTGAATTCCTCGTCGCCAACATCTAATACAAAAATAACTCCTCCCAAAGATAGCAACTTCAAATAGAGACCATCAATATTGATGGTCTCTGCTTCCAAACTGCTTCGAACTACTGTCCTGATGAAATTCACAGTGTGTTATAGATTAATTATACAGCATATACAGTGTCCAGTTCATCAATAAATTAATTCACTTTTCATTTGAATTTCCCGTCACCAAAAATAATACGAATGTAACTCCTCCTCAATATGAACAGAATGCCACTTTATCGCATCGAAAAAATGTTGTTGGCCTTCATATTTGAGAAGTTACATTCGTATTTTATTGGTGACGGGAAATTCAAATGAAAAGTGAAATAATGTAATATACAATGAACTATACATTGTAAATACAGGGTAATTGAAGTTTTGTGATGTATATTGTACGCCAATTTCGTTTGAAATTCATTATACGACTTATCATTTGAATTTCCTGTCGCCAAAAAAAAATACGAATGTAACTTCTCAACCCATGAAGGGCAACTTCAACATTATTTCAATGTGATAAAGTGGCGACGGGAAATTCAAATGAAAAGTGAATAAATGTAATAAATAATGAACTGTACACTGTATATACAGGAAAATTAAGGTACTGTAATGTATATATGTAAGGGCTAATTTTGCTTGATTTTCATCAGGATGGAATGCAACTGCATCACATCGAAGCAGTATAAGTTTTCTGACATTGTTGTTGTCATGATTGTACATCACAGAGCTGCTTGTTAACTATTCAAAACTATTGCTGACGATAATGATGAAAATAAATAAAATGAAGAAGAATATTTGACTTTTGTTTTTCATTCTGATTTTGAAGGTTTCTTTTAAATTAAGCCAATTCGTTTTACTTGTCTATCATAAAGGGGGAGGGGGGTGCGGCTTAACTATCGCTGCAGCGTAACTACAGTTTGTTTTTTTTTTAAATAATACGTTTTTATTAATGCGGCTTATCCAACGCTGCAGCGTTATTACCATAAATTACGGTAAGTAGTAATCGGACAGAGCCAAGTCTGGTGAGTAAGCCGCATGCAGAAGATTTTCCCCAACTAAACGCCTCAATCGTTTCCTTGACCAGTTTTTCTGTGTATGATGGTGCATTATCATGAAGCAAAATCACTTCATGTTACCTTTTTTGATATTCTGTAGTTTTTCACGCAAAGCTTGATTCAAATCGATCATTTGTTGTCAGTAGTGTTCAGTATTAACGGTTTCGTCAAGTTTCAGCAGCTCATAACAGATCACACCCTTCTGATCCCACCACAGAGCATCTTTCTCACATCAAAATCGCCACTTTTGAATTTACCAAGAGCATGCTCACTGTTAGCTTCGACAAGCATTCAATGCGATTCTGCAGCAGTTTTCTTCAAATGGTACAGTAACAGAAAATCAGTGCTATCCGCAAATCGTAGTTTCCAGGCACAAAATTCGACATGTTCAACGCTATTACAAACTATGCTGTTGTATGAAACTTGTATTGTTGCGAGTTGAAAATCTTTGTCAGATGTCAGAGTAAGAAAATGGTGCCAATGACGTGGTTTGACGGTAACTACATTGGCAGCTAGGCCCATCTATGGGCAAATTCTGGTTTCTTATTTACAGACCTGGTACATGTTTATCTAACATACAAATCAGATGGTCTCCTCCCATCAACTCCCATCCCAGTGGACCGATCAAAACCAAACTAAATAATGAAATAGGACATGGTAAGCAACATTCAGAATTTAAATCTTCTAAGTCAAAAAATGTAAAAAATATGAAAGGGAGACATTGTAAAACCAATAGGAAGCTCCATTCTTCTGCTACTTAATCAGAGGGCTATTTACAATTCAAAATCCATACCCTTTTTTGTGAAAATATCTAGATTGTGAAAATTTTTAAGTCTTTCCAGAAATTTGATCTCTTAACTATTAAAAACATTGAATTAAAAAAAAACACCTTATTTTGTGCATTTGAATTAACATTATCGATAAATGCCAGTTTCTGAAGGTAGTACATTGATAAACAGTTAAATTTTGTGAACGTAAATTTCTGACCAAATTAATTTTATGAAGGTACAGTTTCCTTTTAAAATAATTTTGTGGAGGTAGCCTTAAATGATACCAAATTGATCCTAGATAGACCCCTGTTAATAATAAACTTTCACTGTGTATACAGGAAATACTATACACAGTAAAGGTGAACTGCATACTCTTAACTAGGAGAAAGTATGAAATGAAATGATTGGTCATGCTATTAAAGCATTCAGTAAAATTTTAAACAATCATGAAAAGTTGAAGACATAAATAAATGCATTAAAAGCTAATGAAACGTGACATTGCTACAGCTGCAAAGGAGACGATGGATTCCACTATTTCCACAAAGAATTTATTCATCATGAATGTTATGATGAATAAATTCTTTGTGGAAATAGTGGAATCCATCATCTCCTTTGCATCAAGATATCCACAGATCGACCAGGTCAGTCTTGTTCTTATGTATATTATTTATAAGTACTCTGTTAATTGCTACAGCTGTTACAATAGTTTTCCCATCACATAAATACTTGCTTATACGAATTCATGTTTGAAGGAATTGCTTATAGTGTTATGTGTTCCTATAATCAGCAAGATTCATCATGTGCTCAGTGTCTAGCATGCAAAATTTGCACAAGAGCAGTAGTAAAAATGACCAATCCAGGATTAACATTTTTGGAGACTAAATATTTGTGAAGTCTGATAGATGTAAGAAAATAATAAATTGATGAATGATTAATGCAGATCTCTATAGTTTAAATGAGGTCTGCACAGGAGCTAATCCAAAGAATGATAGATAGCGATTCCACTGTTAAGTAGTTGAAATGAAAATTCAGGGCATATTTCAAAAAGGAATTAACAACTTTAAAAGCAGAGAAATTATTTAGATCATACAAAATTAGTCGAGGTGTCATTTTAGAGCAAAACACATCAAACAGCCATTTGGACCCCCCCCTTTAAGGCCTTGCTATTCAGTGTGTTTTATTAACAAATAAAAAATAAAAAATAAATTTTGCTTTGATGGAACAGCAGACATCCAATTTTAAGTCAATTTAATTATAAACTCCAAACAGCATCGGGCATCACCTCTATAACTGCAGCATAAATTCTATTTCTCAGCTCAGCAAGATCAGCTGATAAAGGTGTAACGAACACTCGATCTTTAATGAAACCCCATAAGAAAAAAAAATCTGAGAGGTTAAATCAAGGGAGTAATGTAGCCATGGACAGCCAATCCACCAAACGGGAATCGGTTATCAAAGAAATTCTGGATTTCTATTCTGAATTGAGGTGGTGCCCTGTCTTACTGGTAGTGAAGACATCCATCTATATCATCTGCAGGTCAATCCAATCAAATTCACCCAGAAAAAAAAAAAATTAATTATCCACCTGCCATTTCAGATTTTTATGAAACTCTATAATGTATTGCCATGGCCAAGTTATAAAACTATACCAAATTTTTTTGACCTAAGTTAAATACTTTCCAAGATACAGGAGGTCAAAGTTTACATTATCAGCATCTTTTCAGCTCCACAGCGGTCATGTAGATAGTAAGGATAAATTTCATAACTCAGTCTAAAATAAACATTTAAATGTCAAATTTTTACTACATTTGCTATAAGGTATATAGATTTAATAGAAAATAGATTTGCAGATTTTATTGCATTTTTTATTTTTGACATGAGGTTGAATAGAATAGCTCTTTCTTCTTCTATGTACGTTTAAATTCACCGCTTTAAATTTTTGGTCAATAATATTGCTTTATTACCATAACTCACCTACTTGCATGCCTGGCAAGCTTTCCTGAAATCTGGCAATCACTCTGAAGATAAAGACCATATAAGGTTTTTAGATAAACATCAAAATAGAAGATTACTCGAAACTCTACTCCTCTAAATTATTTTTAGGTCATAAATGCAAGTACACAAAGTATGGTTGGATCATTATGACCCAATTTAGTAACTAAGAACATACTCTGTATAGACATACACTTCCGCTGTGGATTTGTTAGCTCATACACGAGGCTCATATGATCTTATTAAGTAATCTTTGATTGAAATCTTCAAAACAATAAAATTTAAAGATTAATTACTTCCAGTTCACACACGTAAGGAAATTTAAAGAGAATAATTAATATACCATCTATAAATGTGTCTGTAAAGACAGGAATGAATGCAGATTAAAAAAATAAGAGTTAACACATGATTGTTAATGATTGAAATGATTAACTGAAAATTTTAATAGTTTTTTAAAATCCAATTAATAATTCAATTAAACTTTGTCTATAATAAAAATTCGAATTCAATGCCACATAAAATTTCCTCTTTTAGGGTGTAATATTATTCCTATTTTTCTCTCTATGTAATACTTAAAAATAACCTAATAGGATATGATGGTTTAATTATGATGTGAATCCTAATTTACAATTCAATGGACCAATCTACAGCGTGAAGATAGGGTCTGAAGATAAACTCAAATAAAAGTTAATTCTAATATTTAAATGTTTTAAATCTGTTTTGTTTTGTTTTTTTAATGAAATTAAAACATATAAGTATACTTATTTACACATAGCAGCAAGTTCATTTCTTATTTGAGGCTGATGACATTGCTTTAGGGAAAAACTCAAAAAAATATTTCTATACACAATAATACGATCGGGAGTGCCTCTCAGTTTATCGACATTCATTTACACATAATCTCTATACACTTAATAGCGATAAGAAATCGGAGTGATAAGATAAACACACTACCACGTCCCATTATATACGTAAATAAAACTTTAGAAAGTTATAAATCAAAATTCGGGTCTGAATAGTTATGTTTTCGGGAAAAAAGCAGATTAATAAGCAGACATGATCACTTGCTTCGAAATGAATACACATTTTAAATATAAATAAATGCGAGCAATGCTTTTATTAACTTAAACCTGTTAGCATTAATTTACAAAGAGTAATTTCTCATATGAATAAATTAAATTCGGCTCAGTTAAGGATCCTCACCACTCTTCTTAATGATTGCAAAGTGAAATCGAGAAAAGTTTAAAAATCGATTAACTATTACACTTTATGGAAGTTAACGTTGTAAAAACAGATGAAAAATAAATGCTACTCGGATTAATGAAAACTTTTTAAAACTGTGACAATCACGCCGCCATTCTTAGCCGAGTGGCAGCGCTTTTCATAAACTTTGACACACAATGTTTATATATTGAGGCGAGCGAAGATTTTTTTTTCAAACTCTAACTACTCTAAAGTTCCACACAATTCCGATAAAACATATACAAGCGATGACATACGTATCTTACGCATGTTTTCAAGTGGATAAATAGAGTTGAGATATGAAAAATATGCTATGGAAAAATTTTCTTACTTGACAAGTGCCACCATCATTATCCTCCTCCCATAGGTGCCCGGCAGCCATTGCGATTCAGTCGGCTTGCCCTTGCTTCCCCTTCCGCTCCACTCCATCGCTTGCGCGCTCGTCTTTCCTATTGAAATCCATCACGCTCACGTCGCAATTTTTCTCTCATACGTCAGTTGATTAAATACTGAACAATCGTATCATTCTTTCTTAATTTTTTTTTTTAATAAATTATATACTCTTATTTACCGTGTCATTTATTTGAAAGTGGTGCTGAGGAATAGACAATGAAAAAAAAAAGTCATTTAAATATGTACAGAAATATATTAATTAAATTCCTGTTTATCTTTATTAATTCAGAACAAAAAAAAAAAAAAACTTGTCCATTAAGTGGGATCTTATAATAGATGGAGATAATATTATCAATTACATAAACTTCTTTTAAGCCTTTCGAGAATGTTTTAAGGTCCGAATGGTACTTTTTCAACAGGTTAATATCAACAGGTTGAAAGTTCTAAAGTCACAAAGATAAAAAGTACGGGGTCGCTTTTTAAGAGTACAGTTAAGTTTAATTCGCCATTTAACACCGATTCAGTGTTAAGTGATTATCGTTTTAATCTTTTTTTTTTTACATCGGGGGAAAACTCTCTCCAGAAAGCTGCCAGGGTCAACGACTTCAACAAAATAAAATTGTCTTGATTGCTGATGAAATTTATTAAGACGATCAAATAAACTGCTTTTTGATTATAAATATGTACTGTAAGTTTTAAGTGTTGATTTTTGTTGTGTAATTCTGTGTACTGTTATCTTAAAAATTCATTTATCGAATTATTTTAATAATTAAATATGCTTCTCGTCAATTATATCAGATGGTGCCATATGTAAAAGATAAAATCAAAACTTGTGAAACAGAAGCATTTAAAATATGCACCATTTGCAGCATACGAGGTCTGTCCGATAAATATGCGAACTGAAGTCATAAAAACTTTATACCTCAATCTTATCCCCTTTGAAATACTCCCCTTTTGTAGCAATACACTTGTCCATCTCAGTTTCCATTGTTCAAAACATCCTGGAAGTCCTCAGAAGTCAGGCTCTCCAGATGCCTCGCCGTATCACGTTTTATCGTCTCCACATTGTCCCATTGCCACCCCTGCGCGACCATTTTGCATTTCAAGAACAAAAAGAAATCACGGGGGGCTAAGTCTGGCGAGTAGGGAGGGTGATCTAGCATGGTGATGGAATTATGAGCCAGAATTCGCGGACAATCGTTGCTGAATGTGCAGGTGCAATTTTCTCAACTCCAAATGTTTTGTTAGAATCGTGTGTACAGACAATTTTCCCAAATTGAGTTCAACAATCATCCAGATAGTGAATCGGCGAATGGAAAGCACAAGAGACCATACATGTTAAATGGTGTTTTCATCAACACAGGAGGTCGACGGTCGCCCTGGCCTTTCATCATCCATGCAGTCTTCACAGCCCTCACTAAAATGCCTGATCCACTTGAAATAGAGCTGTTTTCTTCAGTGCACTATCTCCATAAACACCCCTCAACATTTCATGAATTTCCTTTGAGTTTTTTCCCAAGTTTCAATCTCCATCGTCGACAAGAGGAAAAAAACAGGGCACCACAAAAATCAGCGCCTCCGAAGGTCCGACAGTCAATGACGTTGCAGCGGCTCCTCCGCCAACAGAGCAGCCAGTGTGTATGGCCAAACATCACCTTAAAGTCACCCTAAAAGCTCCGTCGCGTATTTATTGGACAGAATACGTATTTAGGTATTTACCATATCATTGGGTTGATCAAAAAGTAGTTGCTTTTTTTCAGTGATTTTCCAAGACCATTTAGTTTATTCAAAAAATACACATTAATCAATGATATAGTGCCCTTTTTGTTTGAATATTTTCTGCCACCTTTCGGGAAATTTCACGAGCAGATTCTCAAAAGACCTCCTTTCTGTATTAGTGATGAACTCCCAATGCGTTTTTCGATAGCATCATCTTAACCGAACTTTTTGCTACTTGCTCCTTTTTCCACAGGTCATCAGATTTGTTTGTGGTCATGATAGAAGACCGCTCCTTTCCAGTATTTTTCAATTTGGTCACTTTTCTGCTACTGTTTCGTTCAATTTGGTGATTTGCTGACAGTAAGTGAGCGCACTGATCATAACTATTCTTGGTAAGAGCTCGATAAACATCACCCTTCCAATCCTACTAGATTGAGAGCATCAGACTGAGAGCTGTAGTCACCAAAACGGAAATGAACAGAACTATATTGACACTGGCGTTCTTTTAGGGCTTTATTATTACACACTTTATGTAGTTTTTCACAAGGCTCCACAGCATTCTTTCCTTTTCGGAAGTAATCAAATAAAACTTGGCGAAAACGCTCGTGTTAACTTTTCATTTCCACAACGTTATAGAAAGAAGAATTGTTGATTAATCCACACACCCTTTCCTTGATGGAAGCTAGAAGTGTCAGCTGTCAAATGCATATTGGTGCATGAATAATGTAGCTGCGTTCAGTACATTAAATTACAAATACAACCATTTGTCGGGAAAAAAAAATGCAATGACTTTCTGAACACCACAATACTTCAGAACAAATTTTCCCTGGCCTCTTAAGAGAGTGGCCTTTTTAACATAAACTGTATCTTTACTGCATTGTACAATGATATGACGAAGACAAAAGAATTTGATTGAATTATATTGACAATTTATTCAGCGTTTGACATTCATCCTACAAATCAAGAATCAATTACTAATTGGCATATTTAAATGTCCATTATGGAATGGAGAGTTTTCTGTAATGTTCTTCTTGATGAAGTTCATTGAGGCTTCACAGTATATAGCAGGAAAGAAAACCATGCAGAATTCTATAGGTTTTGTCTTTTATTACTGGCTTTGTCAGGGATACAAATGAAGAGACTACATGCCTTATATACAGAATATGTAGTAACAGTAATGAAGGCAAAAATTTTTTCATTGCAATTTTTGACCTCTGAAGAAGATGCTAAGCCCCTGGGTAGTATAAACAGTCTGTGAATGGTTGGATACAAATTGAAGCAAATGTCTTATCAATCCTATTACAAATGCCATACTCTGGTGAAAAGGTATCTGCCTCTTTTATTTGTATCCAAACAATCGCAGACTGTTTATACTATCATATTCTCTATACAAGCTGCGTGTAGCCTCTTCATTTATATTCTTGACAAAGCCAAGAATAAAAGGGGGAAACCAGTCAGAATTCTGCATTTATGTCATATCTACACTCGGCCATCAACTAAAGGTGTATTTGTTTATTCGTTCAATGTGATTAGTTTGCACTGAATGCGTGCACTAGCCGTTCAAAGTAGCTCTCGTGCAGGGGATTTCCGTACACTTCATGAAGTTTGTGCGCGAACTAAGTACACGAAGCTAGATGCAGTCTTGCTAGAAGCTAGATTTTCGTGTGTTTTACAATTGGCGGCCTCCAGTTCAGTGAAATTCCAGCTTTCGATCACTGTCTATAATAGTCAAAATTTTTTTTTCAAATGGATGAGAAGAGTGCAAACAGACTAAAAAAAAAAATAAAATAAAGATTCGAAATTTAGAGTGATTGAAGTGATTAAAAAGGAGTTGTCGAGGTGTCTCCATGTTGTTTGTTTGGCTCAAAACGCACAGTCCATTCGGTGAAAGATCGTGCACAGATGCTGCACTGCACTGAGTGGCAACTGCATGGGGCACACAACTGACATCATCATGCATATCGTACGAATAAACGAATGGACCTATAGTGAAAGAAGAAGCATTATTCATTCAACCATACTAGGTCTTTCCAATAGTCCAGTGCAGGTCATTACAGACTCTTTGCAGCCTCTTTTATGTTGAAATCGAAATTTACTTGTACAGTTCAATGCTGTCAAAGACAATATGCGACAATGTCTGAAGCATGTACATACCACGATTCTCTGCAGCCTGCATTGTACTGATGAATTACTTCATGAATCATTGGCTGCAGCTTGGTATGTACAATTATTCTCTCCAAGCACTGTTGATAAGATTTATCAACCAAAGAACCGAAAGTGGCTCGACAGATTTTGGGTGCTGTATCATTTTCAATAAGCATGAGAAATAGTTGTAGAAAGAAAATCCATGTTGGTAGTTGCAGAAATACTGGGTCCAGCTCTCGTAGCACTGACCATCTTGCTAACAAAGATGGAAGTCAGACAAATTTTTTGTTTTGTCATTCTTGTTCGGTGAACAGATAGAGGTTAGAAGTTGCCAGATTAAATGCTTTTGCACCGCAGCATGTGCCCCCTAATCGGAGATATTCACTTTACTTTAGGGGAAGTACATAATAAGTAGCCATTTGCTGTATAATGAAATATAAAGCATAATAATTAAAATTGGCTGATCTTGGCCAAAAGCATTAGGGCACCAGCCCTCTGACTCATGATCATCATGGGTTCAAATCCTGCAAGGGCATGGATGTTTGAGTTTGTCCTTTCTAATAGCCTCTGATCCACATTTAGCCACTGTGGAGGCTAAATGGCCAAATTTCCCTTCAAATTAACCAGGCTTTCTCTGTGCAGGGAAAATTTGGAAGAGACATCTTGCAGGGCAATGGATAGATGATGATAATCAAGGAAATTTTTTAATAATGGTAAGGAAATCCATTATGCATAGCTTATGAAGCAGTGGATCTTTCTTTGTTTTTATCTCCTTTATTGGTTAAAACAAATTTAAGTAACGAATTAAATATTGTAATTTTCAGTCTAATAAAGTTCATTTCAAACATATGAAAAAACAAAAAGTTTTCTGCAGAAACTTGATAACACTAACTTCTGTATAACTCTTTATAAACCAACATTTTTTCCCATGTTATTAATTTTCATTCTTTCCTTTATGAAGATGCTTTTAGTAAAGAAACAAAGAGTACAAATAAAGATCTGTATTTATACTAATTATCTTATAACTGAACCATATAGGAAAATCCTGCTAATTTGGTGAACGAGAGCACTGAGGCGCAATTCCTATTGCTCTCAAGACCAATGGGTCACAGATTCGAGTCCTACTCGGTGCATCGAGCAGAATATAGAGCTAAGCCACAGTAGGCCAATCACCTGTTAGGATGAATTCCCAACAACTGAAATTAGGCCAGGAGCTACGTCAGCCATGAAACCAAATACCAGTGTTTGTTTAGGCTGCTAAAGATCGTGGAACATCACTGTTCGCCATTTGAGCAGGGTCGTTACAATGGGCCTTCGAGAGGCAGGATGGTCCTTTTGCCAAATTGCACAGAGAATTGGGTAGGAGGTGTCTGCAGCTCAGGGCTAGATGGTGGGAAGAGGAGGGGTCATTCATCCACAGACATGGTTCAGACAGATTTTTGGGATATGCTAGGCATCCTACTGGCAGAGTTCCTGCCTCAAACTTGAGTCAAACATCAACACCTACCTATTCTGAAACGTTGACTAAACTGCGGCGTGCTATTCGGGATAAAGGACCAGAAAGAGGAAAACAATATAGCAACTTTCGGACAAATATGAGGATCGATGCATTTGAAGGGCCACTCTAGCAGACCGAACAGTCACGTCCACTCAAATCAGTCACAATTACTTCACATCTATCAGCTCAGCCCATCCATAATCGTTTCCTGGAAACAGGACTGCCACTTACATCACGACACAGTGGTACCAAGAATGGTCTGCTTGCACGAATGAATGGAGGGTAGGGAGGAAAGTCATTTCTTAGTGGGCACGAGTGACAGTCATAGAAGACTGAGTGAGAGGCAAGTTCAGTTATGTATACACCTTCGACACACTGGACCAACTCCTGGAGTAAAAGTGTTGGTTGCTGTCTCTTTTAACTGTGGCTCATGTCTGGTGTTGTGGAGGGCACACTGAATGCTGTATCCTATGTCTAGAACATCATCCAATATAAAAGGATCTATTGTGAAATGGAACCAACTATAAAGTGAAAACTTCTAATCCACAAGAATATAGATAAACTTATCTGGTATATTTAGATTAGAGATTTTCACTTTATAGTTGGAACATCATCCAACCAGTCATGGATCTTCATTTGGATGACACGGAAACAAGCTGTTCCAGGAAGACGATGCCTGTCCACATGTAGCTCGTGTAACTCAACATACTTTACAGCATATTTGTTAAATTATCTGCCCGCTACATTCACCAGACCTTTCTCCAATCGAAGAATTTCATTTTTTCATTTGCTACCAGTGAACTTAATAGACACAATGTATCCAGTGCCATCTTTCCGCATGGGCGCACCCAGGCCCTGAATGTATCATCAAGTTAACATGAACTATATATTTACATTTAACTGGCGTTAACATTTCAAGGTAAATGTTTAAAGTAAAACGTAGACAAATTTGGTAAGAATTCTATAGAATTTACGAGGGTCGACTGAAAAGTAATGCCTCCATGGCTGTAACTTTTTTATTTGGTAACAGATTTTCAAAATTCTTTTTGTAACTGCCTAATATTTACATTTGTCTTCTATGTAATAGTTTTCAATATAGTCTCATCTCTTTCCATGCACTGGCACCAATGCGTGACTAGTCGAGTGAATCTGTCAGAGAAGAATTCAGACTTTTTTGCGCTTTTTCACCAACTTTGCACCTTGCGACTTTCGCCGCTTCCCAAATATGAAAGAGCACCTTAAGGGTTTCGTTCTGATGACGAGATTAAATTCAATCCTGGTGTCGACAACAACCCTTGACACGATGAATTCTTTTCTGACGGATTCATCCAACTCGTCATGTTTTGGCCAAAGTGCATGGAAAGGGATGACGACTATGTTGAAAAGTGAATAGTGCATTACATAGAGAAAAAATGTACTTATCAGGTACAAAACGAATTTTGAAAATTGGTTACCAAAAAAGTTACAACCATAGAGGCATTATTTTTCGATCGACCTTCGTACTTTAATTTATTATAATACAAGGTCTTTATAATTAAAGTTCCATTTTGACATGGTCATAAAAAAAAACTACTAGACCAAAAGCTATAATACTTGGTAATATTATACAAGAGGGCATGGAAAGTTCATACCCACCAAAAAGTAGTTCAAAAGGTCACCACCAGCATGGAATGGTGCTCTATGCAATATTCGTATACGAAATTAGACACGAAGACACAGGTTAACAAGTCTTTAATCGTAACTAAAATTAGTTACATGTTGAATGTGGCCTCCACCATTTACTGAAAGCAGGTTACACCGGATTACTGCGTTCTCAACTGTAGCTCGTAGCATATCAGGAGGAATGTTGCGCACCTGTCGGCATATCGCATCTTTCAGTTCTGCCAAATTCCTGACGTTATCACCATAAACAGTGGCTTTGAGGTAACCCCAGAGCAGAAGACACAGGGGTTGATATCTGGTGACCGGGGTGGCCAAGAAAGGGGGAAGTTTCGGCCTATAATCCGTTCATCTGTGAAATGTTGCTGAAGTAACTGTTTGACACACGTACCAATACGAGGTGGAGCCCCATCCTGCATAAAAATTGTTGTGTCTAAAATGCCACGTTGCTGAAGTTCTGGTATCACAAAACTTCTTAGCATCAATGCCATGCGAGCAGCAGTCACAGTGCATATCACGAGTCCATCTCTCGACTGCTCTTCAAAAAAAAACGGTCCAATTATGACATTTGCTGTCAAACCACACCACACGGTAACTTTAGGAGAATGCAATGGAATTTGGTGGAGAACATGAGGGGGACTGGTGGCCCAAATCCTGCAGTTATGGGTGTTGACGTCCCCATTCAGGTAAAAATGGGCCTCGTCCGTCCACAAAATGTTCCATGGCCAATCTCGTCCACCTCCATCTGTGCAAGGAATTCCAATGCGAAGGTTTCTCTACGAGGAAGATCGTTAAGTTCGAGTTGTTGGACAAGGTGGATTTTGTATGGGTAGTACCGTCAATGGGTTGCAGCACTTTACGTACAATCTTGTACACCGTACACAGTGGCAAGTCCATTCGACGTGCACGCCCCTTGTGAGGTTTCCATTTTTGCTTCCTCTACGGCTACTGAAATAGCCTCCACGGTTGCCTCAAAGACAGGTTTCCTTCCTCGGCCAGGTGCTACCGATAACAAACCTGTGGCTTTAAACTTTGTCATCATCTTCTTCAAACTCTGCGGTGTCATTGGTCCCCGACGTACATGTATTCGTCGAACGGTACGATAATGTTGCAAAGCCTGCCGTACATTGCTATTGCATTCATAATAACATTTAACCAGAAACGCACGGTCTTGCATGGTAACAGGCATCGTCGACTAGTAACAAATGAGGCGTACTGACAACGAGGATCCCTTTCTTATTTCTGAAAACCAAATGACTTGTAAAGCGCATGTGCATAAACCACATTGTTAACCTGCGTCTTCGTGTCTAATTTCGTATACGAATATTGCATAGAGCGCCATTCCATGCTGGTGGTGACCTTTTGAACTAATTTTTTTTTTGGCAGGTATGAACTTCCCATGCCCTCTTGTATAATATTACCAAGTATTATAGCTTTTGGTCCAGTAGTTTTTTTTTTATGGCCATGTCAAAATGAAACTTTAATTATAAAGACCCTGTATTATACACAGTACAATTCGATAATAACCCATCTCCAGTCCCTGCTTTCTCAAAGAGAAGATAATGAAAAGACTGAAGATATTCTTCAAACATATAATTACAAAGTACTAGGTAACCATAAAAGTTCTTGCAGTTTTTAATACCGGAAAATAAAATGATGTACACAAAAAGTAGCGTATCGCTAGTCCCCAAAGTAATCCCCATGTCCAATTTGGTCCAGCTTTTGGTCCAATAGTTTTTTTTTTATGGCCATGTCAAAATGGAACTTGTAGTCTATTCCATCCTGCATAATGCTTGCATTTTGTCCAAGATAAATGTTTCTGGTCATTAATTATTTAAAAATAAATAAATAATTTACTCAAAAATGTAAAAATTGTTTACATTCAATCTTTTATATGTTATTAAAATTTTATCCAAGATAAAAATCTTACGAGTAAAAATTGAACATCTTTTTTTTTCTGTACAAGAAACATGTAATAAGTAGTAGTCAATAATTTCATGAATTGGGTGCCATTTGTGCAGTATATCCCAGAATGCTGCTCAGGTGCAGAATCTATAATCTAACCACTATCTACTGACCAGGTGCCACTGTTTTAATGAAAGATGCAAAACTATAAGTAGATGACTACAGTATTACTGGCAAATTCTATAACATCCAAATTTTTTACTATGTGCAAACATCAAACTCTGCCAAAATATAGATGAAACAGCTTATCGAATCAAGTTCATGGAGAAGTTTAAACCATGGATCGTAGTGCATTGTCTAACTAGCAAAAATGTTTCGTGGAAAAATGGGAAATTTGGAGGATAATCACTTTTGAACAGCAAGAACAGAGGTTAAAATTAAGGAGTTCGTAACAAGTGTTCAAAATTATCAATATTATTGCTGCATGGACAACAGTTTGGGTTCAGCAGAAGACATTCAGAAAGTTGTGACACAAGCTCTTTGGTCAATTCCGAAACAAGAGTTTCAAAAAGGTTTCCAGCAACTACACCAATGCTGGCAAGTGCATATTGGCAGGTGGTAATTACTCTGAAGGTGGATGTGCATAGGGGGGTAAAAAAAACGCCTGCGTGTTGAGCTACAGTCCATGAAATTATTAACTGTACTATATATTAATTGGATATAAATGGATAAAACACAAAATTCTTTTTAAACTCATTTATTTAAACAGTTTTATCCCGTTGTTCAGTCTTTATCTCTTCGGCTGACTTCTTCTCAGCTGCTGCCTGAGCTGTTAATTTTGCCAATTCACGAGCAATTTTCTCTTTCTTTTTGGCTTCTTTTTCAGCTTTCTTTTGTTCTTTTTCCTTTTCTTGAAGAATTTCTTTAAATCTTTCATCATTTACATCGATTTGGAATCCTAGATATGCACGAACTTCCTCTATGAGCTTTTCTTTCTTCCTCTTCTGTTCAAGAGCTTCCGCTAATTTTTTTTGTTTACGATTCTCAAATTCTTTCACCCACATTTCCATCTTTGCATGTTTCTCAAGTACATCTTTTTCTCTGGAATTAATGACAAAAGAATATTAATATTAGCAAAAGAAGGAAAGAAGGGGGGGGGGGGGGGGGGAGGATAAAAAATCTAAGGAAAAAAATTGCTTAAATTTTTTAAAGAAAAATAAAACTATTTTCCCATATAGGCAAGCATTTCAATTAAATAAAGCCTTATAGTCCAAGGATAAGAAGACTTCCATAATTTTTTCTAAAGAAACTAAAAGGGATGTTTAATGTTCAAATCCAGGGCATTTCATATGTCCCTCCAGGGTTTCAGAAGTGTGTCGAACAGTAACTGCAACAGATATTAGTGTTGGGTCGGTTTCGGTTTTAAACCGCGGTTTTCGGTTCTCATTTAAAAACCAAAATAAACTGAATTATGGAAAAAACATTCGGTTTTTATAGCACTGATATAGGTCACATGGATTAATTTCTTTTCTATAATGCATGTATTTTTTAATGGCAAAAGAGTTTTAGATCTAATTTTTAAATTGACCCATTTTTTTTTAAATTTTTTTTTGTAAATAAGCGATTACAAAATTAATTACAAATCGTCCACACAAAATAACATGTAGTAACTAGTAAATATAATAAATTTTCCGATTCATTTCTGTATTTATTTAAAATGCACAACAATTCTTTCCAACATCTTCGTGAAAGAACCTAAGAATCAAATCAATTTCTAATTTAAAAACAAGCGTCCAAGAATGCATTTCCTTTATAACCTTGAGAATCATTTCTCCCCTTTTTCAAGTGTTTCCGTTTTCTGCATGTCATAAACATGGAAATAAGTTTTATATATAGAATTTTTTTTTGTGTAGTGTCAGAGGGCAACCAGGTCACGAAACTCATAGAGAGCTCTGTTTGCTGTTTCTTTCTGGACCATAAATGCAGCGATGTCAAAGCTTAAAAATGTGATTTTGGGCTTTCGTAGTGGGTTTAGATCTATAGTAGTAAATAACAGGAAAAAAAAAAACGAACATCGCAGTTTTTATATTGTAAAATACTGAAACCGGTAAAATGAAAAACCGCCCATCACTAACAGATATAGCAGAAACATTCATATTAATAGATAGAGAATCTCTCAAAGTTTGCATTTGTAACAGACATCGTGGTGTACTTGAAGATTTAGCAACTGGAGAGCAGTCCTAAAGAAAACATGGTATTCATATGTAAACACGAAGCTGTCTCCTCGACGGTCAGCTGACCTAACCCCATGTGATTTAGCCCAGCTGTGAAAAAAGGATCACTCATGCAGCTGCTGGCATGGACTGTCAGATGTTTGGGCGTGAGTAGCAGAAACTTGAATATAAAATTGATGTCTGTGCCATATGGAACACTTGGTAAGGTATCTACAAAACTTGAAATAATTTTCTATCTGCTGATATGAGCATTTAAAAACCCTGTTTCTACCATGTCTTATGTTTACTGTTCTATTGACATCCAAAACCCTAGAGGGACTTATGAATCACCCTGTATGAACACAACAAAAGGGAAGCTCTAAATCCAATGCCTTGTATTTTTTTAATATACGAGAGCATATTGAAAAGTAATGCCCCCATGGCTGTAACTTTTTTTATTTTTTAACAGATTTTCAAAATTCTTTTTGTATCTGATACTTACATTTGTCCTCTATTTAATGCACTATTCACTTTTCAACATAATCCCCATCCCTTTCCACGCATTGCGCCAACACGTGACTAGTTGGCTGAACCCGTCGGAGAGGAATTCCGGGGTTGTTGTAGACACCAGGACCGAACGGTAGGTTTCACCTCATCGTCAGAACGCAACTCATGGCCCTTAAGGTGCTCTTTCCTCTTTGGGAAGTGGTGAAAGTCGCAAGGTGCAAAGTCTTTCATTTTTGAACTGCAGTTTTTCATCTTTGAACTGTAGGCGCTGCAACCCCCTCTGATGAGTGGCGATCGTGTGAGGACTGGCGTTATTGTGCTGCAGAAGAGGATCCAAAGCTGCCATTCAATCCTCGTGTCGACGACAACCCCGGAATTCCTCTCCGACGGGTTCATCCAACTAGTCCACGTGTTGGTTTAATGCGTGGAAAGGAATGGGGACTATGTCGAAAAGTGAATAGTGCATTACATAGAGGACAAATGTAAGTACCAGATACAAAAAGAATTTTGAAAATCGGTTAAAAAATAAAAAAGTTACAGCCATGGAGGCATTACTTTTCAATATGCCTTCGTATCAACAGTATGAAAACAAATTCTGAATGGGCTATATAAACAGTTGGACTTGTCCACTCATCTACTGCAATTTTACCAGATATCTCCATAAGCATATCAAAAAAGGGGTGACATTAACATGTGTTTGAAAGTAATAGTACAGGACTGAGTTCATGTCTGAACCACCAAAATCACTTCTTTTTGGAACACACTGAATCTACAGTTTGGCCAAACACAAGGGTTGAACTTATCCAGAAAACAACGCCGTGCAGTGAAAGCTTGAGGGATGATGACAGTGTTGTAATGAAAGTGATGAATTTTCTTCCAGATAGAAGAACAAAGATGCCTTGACGTCATATCTGAAGAGAACGGGAGTTCATGACATGGCAAGGCAAGAAAAATAAATGCACGAGTGTCATTTTGAGCCTCAAATGTGACAATTCATAATGTGGCATAATGGAAAGCTGATACAAATTCAAGAAACTGCTACAATCATTTGTAATCACTTTGTAGTGTTTGGACTCGTGCGATTCTGTACATAGACTTTTGGCTTGCCCTGTCTATGGAACTACGTCTGGGTTGGGCGATGGGCATACATGGCATCTTAAAACTCCATGCCCAAATTTCTTAGGAAAGTACAGAGGAAACAGATGAACACTTTTTTGTTAATAAACCCACAGTCAACTATGGCATATTGATTGTAAGGGGACTCTAATTGAAAAACTTCAATTTTGCAAATTATGGAATGAACTGTTATTTGTACAATGCAAAGATGTTTGTAGAATGTATAGCACTTCAAACTATCTAACTGAAGACAACAGTCAATGCCAGCCATTGTAAACATGTAGAACTACTCTAATGAAGAATCCAATGTATGGAGCTACTAACGGGAATAGGAGATATTTCTCTGTGAACATGTGCAACACAGTACAACAATGTGTTGTGTGCCCGCCTACTGTAAAAGATGAGATACTGCAACAGGCTGCAGACAATCTAACAACAAACGCATGTGTTTTCGTACACTCCCTTGACATACATTACAATCATGTTTGGAGAGTTGTGCATGAAAACTTGACGCATCCCCTCCGTCAGCATAAGCTGATCACCACTCTCTTGATTGCTTTGAGAGTGGTGGCCATTGATTCATAAGTTAATTATTAGAGCACATTCTCTATACTCTGCAGATATTGAACCCTGACCTACTTTACTGAATATTCAGAAAAATAAAATAAGCGATCACTTAGACCCCTAACCTTTTTTGTTTTTCATACCCCCTAATCTATGTGCAAAAGACAAGCAAAATTAGTGATTCCAAAAGAAATACAGGACAGCCAAAACTGTGGATACTAGGATTAACAACAAAGGATGAAAAGAAACCACTATTCAACATAAATGAATTTTATAAAATAAAAACTCATATGTACATTTTGGAGCTCTCTGTCTCCTTCATCAGGAGAAACAACAAGTGATGAAGTAGGTCAGCTGAAGATCACTTATTGTTTCTCACTGATGAAGGAGACAGAGAGCTCCAAAACGGAGGATCAAGATCCGATCTGCAGAGTATAATATATGCCAAAGGTTTTCTGATGTTAAAACTACCTGTGATAAATAAAAATCGTGAAACAGATACCATACCCATTCGTTTGTGGTAGTCATTGCCCCCTTACAATCAACTGTCTTAGCTGGCCATGGAGTAATTTTCGACTGCGGGTTTATTGACGAAAAGTATTCATCTATATCCTCTCTACCTCCCTGAGAAGTTGGGTATGGAGTTCTGGGGCACGCTATAGAGACTTTTGCCCTGGAGCAATTTCACAGAATGTGGACTTTTTTCGGTGAAGCAGGACAATGGCAACCGATTTTGGTTAATGTTAATTATCTGCACATCGCGCGATGACTGATCAAGTGACCAAGGTAAGTGAAATTTTTACTAATTTAACCATCACTGCTTAGCCATCTACTTAACTAAATAGAAAAGGGAGCTGTACCAACGCCACCTAGACTAAAGGCCTGATAACGGAATGTCATACATTGTTACATAATGACTAGTCGACCATTGTTAATCCTATTTCTACCAATAATAAGCCCTAAATTTGGTTGACTACGGGGCCAACGAAATAACGGGCCCGAGCGCAGAAAAGTCACCTGACCATCTTAGTCCGAGTAACAATGTAATCTTCTTTGTTTCCATAATGGATTTTAACAATCAGTATTTTTTCGTTTGTTGGAAATAATGAAGGTTGGATTGTTGGCCGGACTAAGATGGTCAGGTGACCCGTTATATCGTTGGCCCCGGGTCGACTAATGATGATGGGGCCTGACTAAAATGCGGAGCTTGCAGATCACTAAACTCAATTAACATGCATCGTTGAATGTTAATTTTTTTTACTTCTTTTATTGAGATTTGAACGATTTTTCAATTTAGTTGGCTCGATTGAACTTCCGTAGTTTAGCTCCGCAGATCCGCAAGCTCCGCATTTTAGTCAGGCCCATGATGATGTAACAATGTATGACGTTTCCGTTATCAGGCCTTCTGTCTAGGAAGTGTTGGTCTAGGAGGTGTTGCCTGTGCCCCCCAGTCTTTAAAAAATAAATTCATCAACAATCAGCCCCAGATTTTTGTGCTACCATCAACACCACTCTAAATTATTCCAGTAACTTTAACTTTTAAAGTTAACATATATACCTAAGCTCTCGTTTTAACTTTTCTTCTTCTTTTTTAGTTAAAATGTTTTGCATCATAGCCTGCAGTGGCAAAGGATAACAGACTTTTTCGTATTTGATCTTCTCCTGTAACTCTTCTGCTGTGGGCCACAATGAACCTGGTTCTATTCCTGAGCTTTTTCCATATATGCCGAATTTTTTTCGTCGTATATTTTTATGATTTCGTGAGGATACCCAAGCCGGCTGAAATGACAACAATTCCTCAGGTTTAAGTGGAATTCCGTTCATTCTGGATTTCATGTGTGGTGGCATCCGTGAAATGTTCATTTTCTTCTCGATCTCGTGTTCAGCTTGTTTACGGTAGTCCTCCTCCTCCTCTTCCAGTTGATGTTCTTCGCTAGAAGAACTTGAGTAAAACGACCACTCGACATTCGTAGTTTTCACCCTGAGTGCAGCGAGTACATTCCTCGAAACAAACTGGATTTTAAATAACGAATGCATGTTTTGCGGAATGGCAATCCAACAAACTCGCCGTGTATATTTAGAAACTAATGTTTTGAGTTCAAATTTTACTCATGAGGTATCCATTTTTATCATCAATAGTCGAGTCGGATAGCGCCATCTGTCGAGAGAAAAAAGTTTCTAAACTACTTCGACAAAACGACACACATATATTAAAAAATTATAATTTTTTTGAACAATAAAACTTAAAGGACTGAAATGTGCATTCACTTGGTAGGCATCTACTAAGCAAGTATGAGTTCAGGAAGAGACACTTTACGACACAGAGATAGTCGAAGTCCGCCTTAATAGTGATATCAATGCGCTAAAATAGACTACAAAACAAAAAGAAAATTACGGTAAATCAAGAATTTTTCCAGTACATACAAGAACAAAAAATCGTTTATTAAGTTAAAAAAGCAAAGCTGAATACAGAAAAGACAGTTTCCCTGATGGATCGTCCCTACAAAAATGATCAATAAAAAGGAACAGATGACGTTCCATAGTTTAAATCTCAACTATATTACCAGATAGACATTATATTTAGGATCTGTATTACCAGATTGATGGCAGCGCACCTAACGAAAAAACCGGGAACTCTATCTATAAAATTCACGAAACTAACAAAATGACAGTCAAAACCAGTTGGATCATGAAGTAAAACAATTCGTATGTGGATAGTAAAAACGGGTTTTATAGTGAAAACAATGAATTATGGTCAAACGATGTAGATCAAAATTATGTATTTAAAATTATTGCTACATACTTCGTATCATATGCAGATAATTTTAGCTAAAAACGGGTAGTGAGATTCGAAATTGCCGCTACAAAATAAAATATATGTACAACTCGTCGGTAATGTGGATTTCGTTGAAATATATAAACACGACCCTTGAGTATACAAGTACATGTATCGAATTCCATTCATTTTGCACAAGATATAAAGAATACAGGTAACGCCGTCCGAGAGAGAAACTGACTGTCGCCCCATCTGCTGTCGGTAATTGGAATATTGCCAGCTTCATGACGTCACAAGGACCAATGGGTAAAAGTTATTATGGGAAATAGTGCTTTTACGCACCAAAATACCATCATGCGCAATTCCCACTTACAATAATATAAAATTTAATACAAAAGATAAAAACGTTTCCTTTTTCCGTTTCCCCAAAGGTTCAAATTTAATTAAAAAAATGGTTAATATCATGCAAATTGGATAAAAATATCTGTACCATAACAGCAGTGATTGCTCCCTTCATCCATCCCTGCTCTAACCATTTCAAAGATGACGTTATGAAAACAATAAATTCGTATATCCTCTTACGACTAAATCATGGGATATTAAGGATTCTTTAGGTTACGTTAAGATCATCAGTTGTAAATTCTGCATCAACTACATATATATTCACGATACCTAGCCAATTTGCTCTTACATTCATTTCTAGCAGCGCCGGATTTATACTTTTCCTTAGTAATGTATAGGCCACTGACTTGCTCCCGCCCCTACTTTCGTGATCACTTGGAAGTAATGCAATGTAAACTAAGACTATTTAGGCAATAAATAATACGTATTTAAGTAGCTAAGTAAGTATTGACTAGAATAGTCAAACTAATGAAATACGCCGCCTCCTGAACTGGCAAATCCAGCGCTGCAGCAAGAACAGAAGAACATTCACTTGTTGCGGCCCCCCCCCCCCCCATTCATCCGTTCTTGCTTGTAGTTATCTAACGATTTTAAATACGACGATTATGAAAACAATGAATTCGTATATCCTCCTACCTCAGAATCGTAGATTTCATTAGACGTGATCTTCGATTCATGAGTTGACATAGGCCTAGGTATTTGTTTTCATAATCGTCATCTTTAAAATCGTTAGAGCAAATCAATGCAGTTGTGGTACAAATATTTTTATCCAGTTTGCATGATATTAAGCATTTTTTAATTAAATTTAGATCTTTGGGGAAATGAAAAAAGGAAACATTCTTATCTTTTGTATTATTGCAAGTGGGAATCGCGCATGATGGCATTTTGCTGTGTAAACGCAATATTCCTCATAATAGGTTTTAAAGATTGGACCTTGTGACGTCATGAAGCTGGCAATATTCCAATTACCAACACCAGATGGGGCGACAGTCTGTATTCTTTATATCTTGATGTTGCCATTGGTTGAGATTTGATGACATCTTTCATCCATCCCTGATCTTACGTATTATTTTCTCCATGCCTTTTATGAATTCTCTCTCTATCTTTTATCAATCATTTTGAAGTTTCAGCTTAATAATTATACCGTGTGCAATGTATATTCTGTAAATTGCCAATAAAGGCTTTCATTGCGTTTTTTGTTCGCATTTATTATTGGCCTCCCCACTCATGCCAATTGCCAAGTCTGGTCTTTCCGTCCTTGAATACGATTATCTCTGAAATTTGATAATTGTTTTCACAAATCGATGCGGAAAAGTTTTTGTTAAATAATCTTGATGCAGAATTAAAGTTGATGGGCTTTACTGAAACACAATACCAGGGATGGATAAAGATGGATAAAGTTGATGGGCTTTCATCCATCCCTGACAATACTGTGTAAACTGTATCTAACTGTTAGATCAGGGGTTTACTTCCTACATGTACTCAAAATGTATTGGGCAAAAAGTTAATGCATTTAACTGCTACGCGTTTCTTTTCTGTTTTGTTTTTTTTTGTTTGTTTGTTTGTTTTTTTTTTTCGTTTTTAGTTTCGATTGTCTGCTTAAAATTGTAATAAAAACCTTAAAATGCAACCACTTTCCTTAGTTGGCAGCACAGTTCTCAATTTTACCGGGTGTTTCAAAAATAACCGGTATATTTGAAAAATCAATAAAAACTAAACGGGCAGCGATAGAAATACACCGT
>JAHWFO010002456.1:1724733-1757105 GCA_023313115.1 Rhysida immarginata
CCCAGTCTTCTCGCTTTAGATTCTTCTCCCTGCTACCTCTGACTTTTCCGTGCTCCTGTTCCATTTTTAATTCTGTGCACATTATTCTCTGTACTTATCTTGATTATTCCTCATCTAATTTATATCATCTGAAGAAGCCCTCCGCCAAAACGCGTTAATATCAAATAATGAATATTCACATCCACGTTCCTCCACTTGTCCTATTTATTAATCAATACTATTTATATTAGGAAACTCTTATAGTAAGTTTATTCCACAGCTCGTACATTATGGCTGTGGTCAAAAACCCTCACCACGGAATAACTAATAATGTATTAGTTGTTCCGTGCCCTCACCGGTGAGAGAATGATGACGTAATTTCTCACTGGGCTAACCGTCTTTTTTTTTTCCTTTCTCCGAAGGTTAGGCCATGGTTATTAGAAGTTAGACTAATGTGCCTAGACCTCAGATATATAGTAAATATTTATCTGTGGGCCTAACATCTATCTCTATGCCTAGCCATGGCCCCCTCTAACTACCAGGGGCCTAGCAGCACTAACTGGCGTTTATAGGCGCATTCTCCACTCCATCGCGCAATCGTGAGAGTCAGTCACGTAATCAGTGCGAATCGTGCAGTGCAATTCATGGAGTTTAGGCAGCCCCAAGAAGAACAGAGCGTTAACGATAAACCGGCGATTTTTGCAAATGGCGAACCGTGATAGAAAAGTTTCGATACCATGTCAATCTTCAATACCATGCATATTGTAAATGCTGAAGACGAAAGTAGCAGTGACGATGATTTGCTTGAAAGTGTTATGGAGGAAATCGAATAACCTGAATAAACTTCTCTGCAGTTTCTCCATCTACATTTACTGTTTCAATTTTGATAATTGTGTTTCGGTTTCCTCATTGCTCCTCCGCCATCTTCAATACACTGAGCAACCTTGGCTTCTGGCTAGTGTGTTTCGTGCGCACCCACGGCGTGCAGATCGTGCGCGATGGAGAATGCGCCTTTTGATCGCCAACTAAATACCGTATTTTTGATTGGCTATGGACCGCGTTAAAATGACGTCACAGTTTTTTCACCGGGATTTCTGACCGACCAAACGTTAACTCTTCTCACCGGTGAGAGTTTTTGACCTCACCCTATGATCTCCTTATGTAGACTTGAAACTGCTGGAGAGCAGTGTTGCCAACTCAAAAATTTTTTTCCCGCTAAAAGCGAAAAAAAGAGAGAAATTTTCACGCGAATAACGCAATAATGCATCGTCGACAAAAGGCAGTTTATAAAATAAAACTTTCGCTTTCGTTATAGAGAAGAGTGGTTATTTATTTCTACGAAATCCACGATATCCACGAGTAGAAGTTATCAGTAACTAGATAAAGCTAGTTTCGTATGATTCTATAATTTCAATATAAACATATTCTTACTTAAAATAGAATCAAATTCTGATAAATAGAGCTGTTTACATTGTTGATAGGTAAGGCTTACGTTTTTCTAACTGGAAAATTACTTTTAATATATACATACGAATCACCCATTCTATTCTATCTGGTTGGGTCATATCATTTCTGAAGTCTTTTCGTCAGTTTCGTGGGTCTAACTAAAATGCGAATCAAACTGTACGGAATGGAAATGTTATTACAAAAGGATCTTAAATTCACTTACTTTTAAAAATTACGCGATTATTATTTTTCAGTAATGATAAAATATATATTCGCGTAATTTTTAAGAGTCAGTATAAAAACGGCATATTAACAACATCAACAACATCACGTTGCAGCAATCATGTTAAAGATGGTAGGAGGGGGTAGGAGGATTAAGACTTTTTAACATAGATATGATGTTTCTAATTCATATCCATGCTTTTTAATGCCTCATTATGTAAGGGCTACTAGCCCATTTCTCTTGTATCCTGATTAAGGTGGGATTAAATGCCGAAACTAGTTGTTTTTAAATATGATGTTGTACTGTAAAGTCTTTTTTTCATTTCGATAGTGGCTAGATGCAAGAACACATGAATATATTCATGTGCTCTTGCTAGAAGGATAAATAGCGCCAAGATATCCCTATTCTTGTACTTAAAATCTCCGATACCAGGGGCGGGTACCGGGGATCATTTATTATTATTATTATTATTTATTTATTTATGTTTACAAATATTTGGAGAATAGAAATATTTCGTGCTCTTGCGCCCCCCCCCCCTCCCCCACCTGAGTACTCCGCCGGGGCCCACCCCAAACCCTCAGAGTAAAAGCATAAAGGACACCCTCCAAATTTGTATATCATGTTTTAAAATAATGTTTAGATCATTTTTATCGAATTATCTAAAAGAAAATATATAAAAACATAGAACTTTGCTGATTTTTTTTTCCTTATTGGGGGGGGGGGGGTCTTTTTAAAAAAATGTTTTCCAAGATTAATTTACCGAATTAATTAATTGGGTTTTGTAGCTATTCCCAATGTACGAATAATTCTCGTAAAAAAATTAATTTTAGAAATCAATCTTAGAAATCATTTTTAAAGAAGCCCTGCCCCACCCCATATAAGAAAAAAATTTCAGTAAATTTCGGATAATTCGATAAAAATGATCTAAAAATTATTTTTAAAAATAAATAAGTGATATAACAGTTGAAGGGTATGTCATTGTGCTTCATTTGCAGGTATGTCATTTGTGGTTTTCTACCTAAGGGTTTTGTTTTACCCTCATTTGAATACATGATGAAATGTTTTACCCTCATTTGAGCTTTCTCCATTTCTCTCTGTTCTTTGTCCGCTCCCTTCTGAGCCCCTTTGATTTCAGATCTTCGTCCACAATATCTTGCCACCTTCTCTTGGGTCGTCCTCTTTTTCTCCTTCCCTCCACTTTCATGTTCATAGCTCTTTTGCCAATGTAGTCCTCCTCTCTTCTCATTACATGGCCAAACCATCTCAGTCTATTTTCTTGGATTTTGTTGTCAATATCTGTAACCTTCACTGTCCCTCGGATGCGCTAATTTCTAATCCTGTCTAATCGTGTCACTCCGCACATCCATCTCAACATTCTAATTTCTGCCACCTTCATCCTTTGTACAGTGGACTTTTTTAGAGAGAGTGTTTCCATTCCATACGGCATTGCAAGTCTTACCACCATCCTGTAAACTTTGCCCTTTAGACGCACAGGAATCTTCTTATCGCAGAGGACTCCAGAGACTTCTTTCCAATTTTTCCAACTTGTCTGTCAGTATTCTGCTAGTCACTTCCCTACCCGTCTCACTCCATTCATCAACTGTCGAACCAAGGTATCTGAAGTGGTCAGTTTTCCTGATTGCTGTCTCCATCAGTTTCAGCTCCTCGTTTTTCTGGGCCTCTATGTTGCAGGCCATATATTCTGTCTTGCTTCTGCTGATTTTCACTCCCCTGTCTTCCAGAGCTTTCCTCCAATTCTCTAGCTTTTCTTCGGCCTTTGCTCTAGATCTTGCACGTAAAACTATATCATCCGCATAGAGCATGTTCTAAGGCGCTTTTTCCCTGACTTTCTCTGATATGACATTTATCACTATGTTGAACAGGGAAGGACTCAGTGCTGAGCCCTGGTGGAGACCCACTCTCACTTCAAAGCTACTCGTTTCTCCCAGGCAGGTTCGCACTTTCGTCTTGGCTTTCCTATACATTTCTTGAATTAACCTGACATATTTCTCTGGTGCGCTTCTAACTCTGAGGCTCCTCCAAACTTCTTGCCTTGGCACTCTGTCATATGCCTTTTCCATGTCAATGAAGACCAGGTGGAATTCTTGTTGTTTCTCTCTGAACTTCTCCATCATTTGTCTCAAGCTAAAGATTACATCAATGGTTGACTTTCCTGGCATGAAACCAAACTGTTGACTCCCAATATTAACTTCAGCTCTCAGTCTTTTGTCCAGGATCCTCTCCAAGATCTTCACGGTGTGTGACATTAGCTTAATTCCTCTGTAGTTGTCACACGTTTGGATGTCTCCTTTACCTTTGTAGATTGGGACAAGAATACTTTCTCTCCATTCGTCTGGTATCTCCTCTGAATCTGAATTTACCAGAATAAAAGAAGGAAATTTTATTTAACTTTGGAACATCACATTTAATTTTCGCAACGGGCAATTGGGTCTCTGGGACCCAAGAGATCTTTTTGTTTATATTTTTTTAATTAAGAGAAAGATAAATATTTTATAATTTGAATAGAATGTCTAATCACAAAAGAATTGATACATTTTTATGATGTATGAGAAATCAAATCTTTTTTTTCATGTCTTTTTTATATAAGCGTTAAAAAGATAAAAGACAACATTTTTACAACTACAAAATTTGTAGTACAAATATAAAAAAAATACTTTAAACGAAAAATAAACATACACTTCTTAATCTGAGGATAATATAACTAATCGTGTTCTTGTCAACCAAAATAAAAAAATACTGTGATTCGTCAATTTACATATCTTCTTAGCCAGGACTTGTTTTAGTTTCTATATTTTGGCCTTCTTATTCACAGTACAATACTCCATTCAATATGGATTGGAGAATACGCAAAACTTTTTGTCTCTCTTTAATCTTTTTGCAGAAGCTACATTAAATTAACCTTTTCTCTTAAATTAACATTAACACTGAGTTTCTGGTGGACTTCAGTTTCAAGAAATTTACAAAATTTTTGATGCGTTGTTTTTGTAAGGAGATATCTGCAATCATTCTCATAAATATGGTTGAATTATGGCCATTCCTAACGGTCTCAAAAGAGATTTTCAATTATTGGATTTGGATCCCTTAACTGCCAATAATGGGCGAGGTCACAAATGCTAATACCGAGTTGAGTTAGTGAAGAAAATCATTGTTGCTACGCCAGTCAACAATACGTTAACAATGGAGCAATAATCACTGCTTCACCAACTCAACTGGGTATTTGCATTTTTGACCTCGCCCAATGAATGTATTGAGTGATAAACTGCTTCGATGAGCAAACAATGACTCGCTCCAAAAATAAACAAACTGAACAAACAATTTGAGGTATGGGACATCAAATTGCTTATACGTTCCTTCCACTGTGGATTTACGAGACTAAAACCATTGCATTTATGCCACTCGCTTCAAACAGATTAGTTGCCATAAATTTCACACCTGGATCTGGCTACCTATTTGCATAATCTTATATTTTTCCTAGAATACTGTTTCACTACAATGCAGAAACCGATACAAAAATTAGAAACATTAAGCTCCCAAAAAAGTGAGCTTACATAAAAAGTGGAATGGACAAAAAAAAAGCATTCCAGTCATTGTCATATTGTAATTTGTGAAGCTTTGGGTCTCTAAGCCCCAAGAGTGCACATAAGAAATTATAAATAGAAACTGGAGATATTACTCCAATCATAAGAAAATTATATTACTAGTATCAGAAAAAATGGAAGGAAAAGTTCCACGACCTGGATTCGAACCAGGGACCATAAGTATCACGCTCGTTGCCTCTACCAATTGGTCCATCTTGACTACTTGGTAGTCCTTATGAACACTTGGTGAAAGCATGGTTGTACCATGTTCACGATGGCCCAATTGGTAGAGGCAACGAGCCTGATACTCGTGGTTCCTAGTTCGAATCCAAGTCGTGGAATTTTTCCTTCCATTTTTTTCTGATATCATTTCCCAAGAGTGCAGTTACAGGGTTTCTGACATAAAATTTAGTCCGCCAAATGGCATGCTGTTAAATTTTCTAATTAATCCGTTTAAACCAACTCTGGAATCCACAGAGAACTCGTCTCCTGACCTCCTCCTTAACTGTCAAACGGATTTCGAATTTTTTTCCATGATTTATTTGTGTTTCATTTTCATTTCCTTTTATCTATCAACAGGATTCGTTATTGAATTTTGTCCGTCAACTTTTTTATTCTATATTCAACTTAGTCTATTATTTGTTATCCAATCGTTATTTTTCTGCTTTCATCCAGTTAGTGTATTTCTGTCTTTTATTTTACTTATTCTCTTATCCAATCAACGTCACCTAGCTGTTACTTTATCTTCTATCTTTACCCGGTCATTGTACCCAGATTATATTGCTCATCGACTTTGTCATCCAATTGGTTGTATTTTATTCAATCCTATTATTCCATTGTACCATATTCTGCCATTCTTTATATTATACAAGGGCGTGAAGCCTCTAGTGTATATCCTTGATAAAGCCGGGAATAAATGGCGGAACTAGTCGGAAACTCTGTTCTCCCTTTATTGTATTGTAAAGTCTCTCCCAATTCCATTTAAACCTACCGTCCGTTTGAAAGGGTTATCAACAAATTCGTTTTTATTGTGGCAAGATTCAGATTGCTTTGAAAAGAGGGCAACACTATAATATTCACCGTCAATTAACAGGTTTACATATTTCTCAGCATTTTAAGTTTCTGGCATCTTTGAATCAATTTTGAATTGTTTTGTTTAGCCATATTTAGATAAAAGGTAATTATAGCATTTCGAAACTTTGAAAGTTTATTATAAATTATTTCCATATTCATTTTCGAAAATTCCAAAGACATTCTTCATTTTTAGGTACTCTTTCCAATCAAGACTACCATTTGCTTACAGAGCATTACAAGTTACAGGGCTTATTTTTCACTTTCGAGTTTTGCTTAATGAATGATAAAATAATTCATTGGTAACAATTGAAATGCTCCAAAGGTTTGACCCAACAAACAGCACTGGCTAAAATCACACTAAAACTCTTGCGTGTATTTATCTGTAATTCTATCTCCTCCTAGACGGTTTGAGCTAGCGACTTGAAATTTTCAGGGCAGGCTTATCAATAAAGGACCTGCTCTATCGCCAAAAATCAGCCCCCTACGAGCCCCCCCCCCCCCCTTCTTCCCCACTTTCTGCTTTTGCTTTGTAATTCCCCTCAACAGATGGCGCGGGCGGGCGAAGCCGCGGGTAACAACTAGTTCTAAAATAAAGCCTGTCTCAAAGGCAGTGTATAGGAAAGCATTTTAGAGTGCGTTTGTCCTTCGTCCAGGAACTTTTATAAAATTGGTCCACTAGTAAAATTAAAAATAAAATTTCGTACTCAGAATTTTTATGTGTGTGTGGGGGGGGGGGGGGGTACTGGGGATGACGAATAAAATTTTCAGTGGAAATTCAATTTATAATTATAAAAATGCGAAACAAAATTCTTACTCTTGTCAAAGTTACAATTAAAACAGCTAAACTAACAATGGAACTGACATTATTTTACAGTAATTGTTTTTCTTTTTGGAAGGCTTGTCCTTTGGACTAGGCTTATAGTTCGAAATGTACCGGAGCAAATGGAACAATGTTCCAGCTTGTGAATTTATTGGAAAAATCGTTCCGGTTCCTGATAAAATAAATTTTAAGTACTGTAGTAATTTTTCAAAATATTTAGTGTTTCGGTTCGTGAAATTTTTCATTTTCAACTAGACCTCTTTGTTATATAAAGATCGCGACGTGTCATAAAAAAATTAAATTTTGAAGGAAAAAAAAAGGGGGGGTGGGGAGGGCTTTTTACTAGATAAGATTTAAAATATCTTCGAATTTAAAGTTTCTAGCGTTTGTTACAATAGAATGTATAATTTATTTTTGAAGCCAATTGCTTATAGTCCTATCGTCCTAGCGATTTCATAGTAAAATAATTTAAACATAAATAAGATTCAAATAAAGTTTCAGAGCTATACGAATTAAGCACATCCTAGAATTCTTTTATATAGGCCTGCCAAATGGAACATCAATTTAAAAATTGCTGAATCTAACTATTGCTGTGTTAATGCACTATCAACTGTCGAAAGTTAAACCAAAGACGATAAGAAAGGTTAAACTCACCTCAGAGCAAAGACATCAGGCTAAATAAATGCTCGATATAAAATTCAAGGGACAAAACCATATTAAACCAGATGAGAATGAGTTATTATTACCAAAACGAACTTAAAATGTCCAATTTTCGTAACGATTGGTCCAATTTTGATTTTTTTTTTTTCAAATTTATACTTATTACTGAGTCTACAATACGCATACAGGGTGTTGCAGATAACTACATGGCAGCATAACGGGAATCCTACCCGCTCGATTGCAGGGGCCGGCTCGGTCGATTGGCAGAATGGAGGGAGATGAAGGTGGCCTGCAGCAGACAGTAGTTTCCACAGTCGGAGAGGGGGGGGGGGGTGAGCGTCAAAACTGTCATGATTTTGATAAAATTACCCAATTATCATTTGATGTCGAGCCGGCCCCTGCAATCGAGCGGATAGGCTTTCCGTTATACTGTCCTGTAGTTATCTGCAACACCCTGTACATATAAGTCGTGTCGTTATCGGCTGTCATATATAGAAATATTTGAATATCGATTATCAATAATTATGATTTTCGATAGCATCCGTCGGAATACTGTTCTGGTTCCATTTTGTTGTGATTCGCCATTATCAAGCATATTTCGGAAATTCTATTTTTGGCCGACATTTCGAGAACTATTGGTCCCACAGAAATTTGGATGCGATATTCCTGATCAGCTATGAAAGACGCATTCATTTCGAGGACCCGGTCTCTCGGAGAGGGGTATCATTGTGTAGTTAAGAATTTTGTATGTATTTCTTGTGAGAGTTTTGATTGTTTTTAACCTTTTTGTTGTGTGTTTGTATTATGGTGGGTTTTTATTTTCTTCTTTATTTGGGGTTTGTTTGATCCGAGTTTCCTTGCTAAAACTTGTAATAAATAAATAAATAAATAAATAAATAAAATAAATAAAATTTCATATATCATATGTCCCGCATCTTAAAGTGCGGACAGACGGAAATATAGAGGCAACTGGCCGAATCCATTACGGAAAATTTACTCAGGATTCGAAATGCAGCCCAAAGTAATGTCCAAGAATAAAAGTCCTTTATAATAATCTTTTATTTTTTATAAACGGAATAAATTTTTTATTATAGAAAAGGATCAACATCTAATTTCATCGGTATACACGCATTCCAATTTTGCATAGCGTTATTAGAATTTAAAAACTGTAAACTTGTAACAATTGTTTTTAAAGTAACAAAAAATTATAAAATTCTACGAAAACTTATTCCGTCAGCAATGATCATAAGCTTTCCAGTTCGAGGCCCTTGAATGGTAGATTCGAATCCTACTGACCTTGTATTATTCTTTATTGGTGTCCCTAGGTAGAATAATACGACAAACGGAAAATCTAAAAAATTTATTTACGGAAAATTAACTTTATTAACGTAATAAATACGTCATGCACTTCTGTGAAGAATGCCACTAATGCCCATCAAAAAGGGAAAACCCCTAATCCACAATTCATTCTACAATTTTTCCTTTTAATGCCTATGGCAATACTAAAAAGGAACGCCCTCGACATTTCACGTGACATCTGAAGAAAGGTCTAAGACTGAAAACAAAATTCAAAATGTTGAAAACAAACAAGACTGATTAAAGTAAAAGGGATTGTAAAAACCAAATAAAGTGTTTCAAAGCAATGAGATGGAGTAGGCCTTTACTTCTTTTTTTGTTTTGGATGCCTAAATCGATTTAAAAAATTTTAACAATAGAACGTGTTAATATCCCGCCGCATACATCACTGAAAACATATCTAGCGTATGGCATTACATACCACTTTTATTGTTATAACAGTGAGCATTTCATCACGTGCCACAATGTCAACTGTTAACAATGATACGTGAAAGCAGCCCACGTGTATTCACGCGCAAATATTCCACGATTTGTTTCATATAAGCCCGGCCATCTTCCACTACTATTCATTCCGTCGACGGTTTTCTAGAAAAAGGAACCAACTCAAAGGGAGCTTCAAAAAGACATCGAGCTACACTGGCCTTCACAGCTCTTTCACCAACAGATTAGTGTAGGATGTGGGTCTTGAATCGAGATTGATTGCTGAACAAATTTTAAATCTTTTCCCGGCCCAACAGTAAGTCGTCTTTTATTGTGAAAATATAATCTGTACTGGAATTTGCAAGTTAATAGAAAATTTCGTTTTTTCTTCTAGTATTTTATTTTGCTGTCTGTCAGCCTTATTTTGCTGTCTACCGGGAAGGAAATCCCATGAACTGATGATGGTTGGATGATTAGTCTGTCGGCTTATGCGTCTTTCAGTTAATGGAACATCAAAGGAGATTACCTTTCCCGATCGCCGCAGAGGAGCAGCAATATCAGAAGCAGTCCAGAAACCAAGTAAACTTCAAAAAACAGTAAATTGAAGAAGGCTGTTCTTTAAAATTTAGGAAATTATCTTATTTACCAAGTGGGTTTTTATTTTTTATTTTTGGTAGCTCTAGTGAAGATGATTAGTCAATATCCATATTTTTTGATATGGTCTACTCAGTCACTAGCAGGTTAGGGCATTTAGTGGCTAATGTATAACAGCTGATGATGCTACTAATTCTACGACCTTCGTGGTCGTATAGGACTAAATCTGTATTTATTTATTTATTTATTTATTTATTTATTTTTAATTTTCCTCCTAATTTTTAGGACTCGCGAAACTGAGATTGCTGCTTCTTTGTGGCGATGCGACTTGGTAAGAACTTGCGTTCCTTCTCTTCGGGAGGCAATGAAGCGAACAGGCATTCTCAATTTCCTTATTGTTGAAATGGTTTTTCTTAAACGATCAGTATATTTTTAGAACCGAGACGGCCATTCAGTCCACACCAAAAAGTATGAGACTTAAAATTTTAGATTTTATCCGAAAGTTGTGGCTTTTTTTATTTGGTTTTGTTAACCATAAGTTTTAATCCATATGTTCCAGATAACATCAGCCAGTCCGGAAGATTTAAGATTTGTTGGGCCATCTGCCTCTAAATCTATTGATGGAAGAACTGCGAAGAAAGTTAGCTTAACTGAGTTGGTTATTATTTTTTTTTTATACAACATTCTCGAACTTAATAAAATGTGAATTTCATTAAACCTGTACTATTTTTTTTTTCTTTTTTATTTATTTTTTTTCTCAATAGACCTCGATAAAATTCTATTTAATTTTTATGGGGACAATTTTATTGTCATAGCTCTACGCGCACTTAATCAAAAAAATGCATGATTTTGAAATTTGGGGAGTAACAGACTTTTGACTCGCCAAAAAAATTTCCAAATATGTGAAATCACATCAAGAAAGGATGAAGGAAGGGACTTGATCATCCGTTCTTGATCACGTATAATATTGAGGATATTGTCCTTGAAGAGTACAAATTTTATCCTTAAAGTGTAAACATTTTAATCATAAGATTAGGGACTATTTAATGAGACAACAAAAACCTGGAATGGGATAGTCTCTATGTAGATTACGAAACCTGTCTTATTGTAATCGTTATTGAGGAATTGCGGTTTGTATATGAAGTTTATATATTTCTAGTTGATTTCCACTGATTGTGGGCAAAATTTTAAATAAATAAATAAATAAATAAATAAATAAATAAATAAATAAATAATTTCCAAATAATCGCATTTTTACCAGACATTTACAATCATAAGAAGAATGAAACTCATCAATTTCATTATTTAACTTAATAAAAATATTAAAAAGTCGAACCAAACGTTGAAACGATGAATGATAATAAAATCCACAAATTAGAGAAGGATTTTTATTTTATTCTATTTATTTTTAATAGCAATAAGCTACATGGGCTTCTTTTCAGGTTGCCATATTAAAAAAAACATACAGAAATAGTTAGCTGATATAGAATTAATCACTACATATCATAGGAATATATCAAATAAGAGTTCATTGTTTAGAAGAAGAAAAAAATCTCAATTCCATTATAAATTCAATCAATCGAATTCGACATAAAAATTAGTTTCTTGAGAAAACAATTGTGACCAATGACACTTTTTAAATCATTAGCAAAATTATTAAAATTACAGGCAGCTGAAAAGTAAAAAGATCTTTTCGTCACTTTCTTTTTACAAAAATATATTTCTAACATATTTCCATTCTGTGTTGTTTTTTTTTAATTAAAAAATCATTAAATCTGTCTTCTATAATAAAAGAATTAAAGAGCCACAAACTATAATAATATAATTTCCAAATATTAAGAATTTATAGTTCAATAAATCTAAGACTGACATGTTCAAAGCAAGAAAGTCCAAGAACTCGTTAAATACCCCATTTCTGTAAACGAAAAATACGTTGTTGAGAGGAAACAGAAGACGAAAAAAAAAAGCATCTTAAAATTAAAATAAGATAAAAGTATAAATTGAGTAGAACCTCTTATAAATTTAAAAATAAATAGAATATCTTGATATACCGTGTGTTTTCAAAAGTTCCCGAACTGCCCCTTCTGTAAGTAGGGAAAGCCTAGCCTATGACAGCAGGAGTAATGTTTGGCCAACCACTAAAATAAACCATGTGCTGAAATAAATTACATAAAATCAGTTTTACATAGTGGCAAAGTTTCTCAAATGTGTTTATTTTATTTTTACATTCCCAAAGGAAACGGTACATGTAGGTTACACCATTTGCTCAAAGTGTTCACCATTCACCTCTTGGCAATACGCTAGCCGTTTGTTGCGGACCTGTCCCTGTACGTGGTCGACCTTGCCGTTGGTGCCCACTAATGAGAATTAAATGAATTACAGGGTGGGCCATAAGTCCCTTACCACCCCTTGTAAAAATCGTGCTTGTGAAAATTGACGGACAACCATCATGTGGGAACATATTAGGCCCAGGGGGAAATCATATGGTGCAGGTGAGCGGGACGGCGGCCATCTTGGATGCACCGTAGGGTTTTAAATGATCATGGGGCACATGATATCGGGCTAGAATTTCCCAAGGAAAATAATGGTGCAGTCCGTTTGTTCATATCTTAATTCGTTCAACAGTTTTAGCACATGGTGTTGCATATATTGTTGACAAAAATTCTGTTTTGAGGGGGATAAAATTAAGCGTAGAATTTTTTTACTATTTTTCCTATGTTTTGTGTCCAATACTAACATTGAATATAATTTTTAAATCAAAAATTAAAAAATCATGCATTTAAGGGATATGCTGTGGGTGGGATGGGCACCCCTGGTCCGCAACACTTCCTGTCTCTCGAAATCGTTTCATCAGAGTCGAAAGAATACTTGTTGAAGGCTTTGGGCAGTCAGGTTTGGTTTGGTTTGTTTGGTATTAACGTCCTTTTCAACTACTATGGTCATTTCAGGACGGCGTTATAGGGGCCGCAAATTTTGCCTCGCAAGGGTTCTTTAACGTGCAGCCGGCAAACGACTACACGGGACCAACGGCTTTACTTCCCTTCCGAAGGAAGTGCGTGATCTCAGGATTTTCCCCCTGAAAAAATCCTCGTCGTCCTCGGCCGGGGTCGACCCCGCGTCCTCGGGCATCACAGGCGATCACGCAACCACTGAGCCACCGAGGCCGATCGGGCGGTCAGGATGTCGGGCATGGAATTCGTCGGTGGCATTGTGCAACGTCAAATCCCCTCTCGCGCAAAGGAGAACCATCTCTGCTCGTTCTTGCATACTGTATTTCATTTGTTTGTTTTCACGCAATAAACGCTTTTTAAACTGTTACTGTACCGGTATAAGCTTAATACCGTATACCGTAGGTTTTATAAATAAAACTTCTAGTATTTTTTACTTTAACCTTTTATTTCACTTTCATATTCGCGTATTTGCATTTATGTCAAATAGCGGGATTCGTAACGACTGGGAGCATCCATTAATTGAAAAAAAGAGGTTGAGAGACAGTGGCTCCTGTCTACCAGCCCTTCAGCATACCTGCACAACAGTACGTTATGCAGGGAAAGTCATCTCCTGCGTTCGGGAACTTTTGAAACACACGGTATAAGACCTTTGAGTTCGACGTATAATAACTCTTTTTGACATTTCAGAAAAGGAGTAAAGTTGTTTCGAATCAGTTCTATAATATCGTATAAAAGCAACACGAAAAACGTCTTTCAACATGTAGATGGGTCTGTGCACAACTGGTCCAAATCGGTGAAGCATAAAGTGGGGAGGATAACCACATCATAAAGCTTGAGAATATTTCCAAGTTACCAAGATTACGGGAAGGCGATAAAGGTCAGTTAGAAGAGCATAGCCCTTCCGAGTAACTGCCAGGAATATGCTATTTATAGGAAAGCCCAAATTACAGATAGTAGAGACCCTTTGAATATTGACGTTATCTAAAATTTAATTTAATTTAATCATTGACGTTATCCAAATATAATTTTCGAAGATAGTGTCGCCACTTCATATGTTTGTGTAGTGTTCCCACTGATGTTTTGACGCCAATTTTTGCTAATGGTATTTACTTTCCGAACACGCTTCATATGATTGTAATAATTTCAGGAGCGGAACCAGGATTTTGCATGGGAGGGTTCAATGAAGGGGGGGGGGGGGGAGAAAAATATAGAAAATTTTTTTAGTAGAAACAAAGAAAAACAAATGAACTTAAACAGATCAGGGAAATCCAAGGGGGGGGGGGGATCGTCCGAACTCCCCTCCTAGTTACGCCCTTGAAATTGCCCATCTTTCAGCCATTCTAATGCTATAGCCTTAGAGAAACATAGCTCCAGAAGTTCCGGCTACAAGCAAAGAAGTTCCAGAAACAACACTAATCGAGTTCTATAATTTGAGTTGGAGATGGCTCTCGGTCTCTTACTGACCACAAGAGACTTGAAAACTTTATACAAGAAAACAAATACTTCGTACAAGCGAGCGCTGTCCACTTTAAAGAGTAACGTTTAAGTTTATTTATTTGAAATGATAGCAAACCAAGGGATTAGTGGGAACAAACAGAAAACGAAATTACAATTGACTTTTACATATTGGTTAAGTAACTTCTTAACAAAAACGGTTAATATAGTTGGCAGTTCAATATTGTTGCTCTCATTTCGTAGGAAAGGAGGTTCCAGTCCTCGATGGCGTTAAAAGGGTGATTACAATTGACTGGACTGGAGGATATAGGATGGTTCCAATTTAAATTTACGTTTAATTCGAGTGTTGGCGATATTGTTTGCTTTTGACCAGGTAGCGTAATATTATATCATTAGCTTTACATGTTGAGGGAACGGAAGTATATCGGGGAATTTGAGTCGTATGCAACTTTTACCTTCGTGATTGCACAGTTAGTTTGGGTCTTTAAAAGACAGTGGCGGATTTAAGGGGGTGGCTACAGGGGCTGTAGCCCTCCCCATTGGTCCTAAAATTATACCAGTAAGATAAATTGTAAAGATTTTTAATACTGCAATAATTTTACATTTACAAACTTCAGTATAGGAAAGAGTCCAGGACTATCACTTCCCTGGGGAGTGGGGGTTATTTGAAATAACTTATATTAGCCAAACCACCTGATTAGGCCCCCCCCCCCCCCCTTGACCAAATTCTAGATCCGCCACTGGTCTTTATGATTATGATGATTCCCCTCTTACTTAGTTAGTTAGTTTAGGGTCTTTATATATGTTTGACAAGGTATCTTGGCTACGTGCGCTCAAATTTTTTCGTTTTCGCGGTTTATTCTTATTCTGAAAGAAACAAAATGTTATGATTTCTTAATTCAAGCATCAATAGTAGCTAGATGGTTCCTTGTTAGTGTCGGATTCTGTGCTTGAAATTGTAAACGAAAATGTTGGAAACATGTTATTATTAAAAGGGTTTTTGATAATTCACCGAAGCCCTTATTTAAAAAGTTATATTTTTTTTCTAAAAATTAAATACATATTTTACTCAAAGCGAAAGATCTCAGAAATGAAATGACAGTAACGAAAAGTGCCCTTGACCAAACGAAGTGTGACGAAAAGATCTGTTCACAATTTAAACCACGCGCCAAGCTCGATACTTTTTTCCACTGTTAAGTTTCGTTTTGTTTTTAGTGCAGTGTTTTTAACTTTAATATTTAATTTTATCAACAAGCTAGCTGCACTTCTTTGATTTATATATCAGATGCTGAAGTACATCGACGACGTTGACGATTTCTACGAGTAATAAGAGCAAAACATTCAATAATTTCAGTTTCGTATCCATATAAAATCATCTCTTACAAAAAATCAGTTGTATTTCAAATCTTTTATTCATACATACGGTTTATAAATATTGTATCAATGGGTATTTGCATTTTGTAATTGATTAATTAATAAATTGATTTAATATACAAATGCGAAATGATCAGATTTGCAACTGCGAAGTGATCTAGTTTTTGCAACCGGAAATCGCTGCGAAAACCAGCACCTCTGCTTCCGACGTGGGATGTGTCGATGCCGCTGACGTGGAATCGAATGCGCCGAAGTGTCTTTGATGTTTATTACTGATAAGAAATTCGTACATAAACCAATACTGACTTCGTGCGTTGAAGTTTCGCTGTGAGAACATGCTGACCAAATTTGAAACGAAATCTGCCCGTGTAAAGGGCTTGTCGTTTCATTCAAAGCGTCCGTGGATCTTGACGAGTCTTCATAATGGCATCATACAGTTATGGGATTACAGGATGTGTACGTTGCTCGACAAGTACGACGAACACGAAGGCCCTGTTAGAGGAATCTGTTTCCACAATCAGCAGCCGTTGTTTGTATCGGGCGGCGACGATTACAAGATTAAGGTTTGGAATTATAAGCAACGGCGTTGCATTTTTACTCTGTTGGGTCATCTTGATTACATTCGCACTACTTTCTTCCACCACGAATACCCTTGGATCCTGAGCGCCTCTGACGATCAGACGATTCGTATTTGGAACTGGCAGTCTCGTACGTGCATTTGTGTTCTTACAGGGCACAACCATTATGTCATGTGCGCGCAGTTCCATCCTAACGAAGACCTTGTGGTATCTGCTTCTCTGGACCAATCAGTTCGAGTTTGGGACATTTCGGGTTTGCGTAAAAAGAATGTTGCTCCTGGTCCAGGTGGTTTAGATGAACATATTAAAAATCCTGGTCACACCGATCTGTTTGGGACATCGGATGCCATTGTCAAACATGTCTTAGAAGGCCATGACCGTGGTGTTAATTGGGCAGCCTTTCATCCCACTATGCCATTGATCATCTCTGGAGCAGATGACCGACAGATCAAATTGTGGCGAATGAATGATTCCAAAGCTTGGGAAGTCGATACATGCCGTGGACATTACAACAATGTTTCTTGTACAGTCTTTCACCCTCGTCAAGAGCTCATCATCAGTAATTCTGAAGACAAGAGCATTCGCGTCTGGGACATGGCCAAAAGAACATGCCTTCATACGTTCAGGAGAGAGCACGACCGATTTTGGATTTTAACAGGACATCCCACATTAAACATCTTTGCTGCTGGTCATGATAGTGGCATGGTTATATTTAAATTGGAGCGAGAAAGACCTGCTTTTGCAGTGTACAACAATTATCTCTTTTACGTTAAAGATCGCTATCTGAGAAGATTAGATTTCATATCCTCAAAGGACATTGCAGTGATGCAGTTGCGTGGAGGTGGAAAAAACCCTATTTTTAGGTGAATATTGTTATATGCAAAATTCTTTTCTTCCTTCAGTAGTCAATAGAAGGGGTTATAATAGAGGAATATTGATGCAATGATTTTTGGAGGTTCATTGCCAGTATGTATTTATTAAATATTGATGCAGTTGGAAAATGTTCTAGAGTTCATTTAAGCATGCTCTTTCCAAATACAGGTATGTGCTGCTTATCATTCACTAGATATCCGAGCAGCAGTGGGGTGAAAAATCTTAATTGCTCAATCTATGGGCTTTGGGCATTAGTGAATGCATTATTGCCAGCCATAAAATGGTGCATCGTTATTATCAGTTATTCTCACTTATAATTCATTGTATGCCATGATAAATGATTATACTACTGAAAGTCAAAACAATGGAATATTTACCTCTTGATGCCTGAATCACTAAAAAATGATTAAATATCCAATGGAATAAAGTAGACAGATCCTTGACTTTTTTTTTAATGAATGTTGAATCACTTTACTTCAATACGGTAAAGGAAAATTGTGAACAAATAAACTTTGTTTTTAAAAGTTATTTTTTTAAATGACAAAAAAACAAACAAATATGGATTATCCTAAATGCCAGTTAAAAAAAGAAAAAGATAATTAATCAAATTTATTCAACTTTTAAACTCAGTTATGAATATATAAAGGATTATACACTGTATAAGGTCGTTTATTACACTACGATGGAGGGAAAGAGATCTATCACCTTCCGTCATTGTTCAGTTATCTGCTGATGGCAGACAACAAATTAAAATTGTGAAGATTGTTAAATGTACTCAGTCAAGTGTTTGCAAAATCCTAATGAAGCGCACACAGGCTTTGGCACACAAACTCAGGAGATACAAATGCGGAAGGCTTTGGCACACAAACTCAGGAGATACAAATGCGGAAGGAACCCTAAAATGACGGACAGAGACAATCATAGGTTGTGTCGCCTAGTTGAAAAACATTCGTTTTCTTCATAAAACATTATCATTGTGAATGGAAAGCAGTAGCCTTATGTATCCCAACTGAGCCCACTTCAAAGAATTCATGACTCGGCATTTAAATGTCGCATTTTCAAAAGAAAACTGCTACTCACACCAAAGAAGTGAGCAAAATGTTTGGCTTGGTGCAAGCAACATGTCAACTGGACAGAGGAAGACTGGTGTAATGTGGTGTTCAGTGACGAATCCAAATTCTGCTCGGCCTATGGAGATCAAGGATACCATGTGTGGTGAAAGAAAGTTGAGCAGTTTAGGGAATTTAAATTAAAAAGGACATTTAAATTCCTAAGGAGTCTCATGGTCTGAAGATGCATGTCTACCAGTGGATACTCAAGTTGAAAATGGAAAGTACAATTAATCTAAAGTAATGACATGTTTTTTCCATGTAATAAAACGTATAGATGGATTATACTTTACGTTTAATGAAAGAAAATTTGACCATTCTGTTAAAATTCACAATGACTTCTTGTAGATCCAAACGTTAGAGGCTTTTTCTAGAAGAAATTCTATGCAGATATCGACGTTCGATGACCTCAAGTCCAGGTGATAACACAGTTCATTATGGTGGTAAGATTACTGTTATGTAATGCCAAAGATTGGAGTCTCTTCACAGATGGTAAACTAGCTTTCACAGTCGAATTTTAACATCTGAATGTCAAATTTTCTTTCATCAAACTTAAAGTACGTTTCATCTGTACATTTTATTACATAGAAAATATCATATCATTACTTTAATTGAAGTCTACTAAAGGAGTTTTAAAGACTTGCTTTTTTAAAAGGAACTGTTAATGCCAAGGCCTATGAAGAAGTCCTAGAACACTTGCTTCTTCCATCAATAGAGCATTACTTTGGAGATAACACCATTTTCTAACACGATTCGGCTACTTTCCACAGTGCAAGAATGACCGCACAATGGCTTAAACTTCAACAAAATCTCCGTGTTCTAACGTGGCCAGCAAATTCGCTAGATTTAAACCTAACCGAAAACATGTGGAATATCATTATGAAAGGATTACATAGAAGACCCTCAAGAAATGCCGAGGAACTGAAAAAAAAAAGATCACCAACGTTTGGAGTGAAGTAACTGTAGAGGAGTGTGACTGATTGATATTGTCGATGCCCAAAGGAATACTAAAGACATGCTTTTCTTCAACTTGCAAGCGAGATGGTTTGATAACAGATATGTTAATGTTTCATGTTTTTGTCATTTAAAAAATAACTCGTAAAATCAAGTTTATTATTTGTTCACAATTTTCTTTTACTGTATTAAAGTTAAGTGGTTCATCGTTCATTAAAATGCCTAAAAAAAAAAAGGTCAAGGATCTGTCTACTTTATTTCATTGAGTCTGTCTACTTTCAGCGATTCAGGCACCAAGAAGTAAATATTCCATTATTATTATTTTTTTTTTTAACATATATACTTTCAGTAATATACGTCTTAACAACATTCTTTTCCACACTGTTATCATCTCTGTTTGTGTTCAAGCTATCTCTTTGTGGATTGTGCTTTCACTTGGTGCATTTATCATGGCCTTTAAATGTAAGTGAACTAATGCTTCTAAGAAATAAAGATAACTCATTTTCTTAGAAATCAGAATTAAAATTGGCACTGTTTTTGAGCGCACATTAGCGAGCAAAGAAATGGGTTTGGCCTACAATATAACACATGAGACAGTCTTTCTCAAATTTCGCTTTTAAAGTTTCAGAATTAATATTTCAAATGAAACCAAATTTTGTTCAGCTAAATTTGGAAAAGAAGCTCCGAAGTGCAAAAGTTTAGGCAGAGTCCATAGTATTTTCCTCACCCACGTTGTTTATGGGACAGAACCAGATCATTAAGCAGTGCATGCCTGTATGTAAATTAAAAACTAGTAATTCAATGAACTTATTTTGCAATACACTTGAATTATTTTGTTAAATTTACTTCAAAAAAGAAAGAGGAACTGCTTATTAATAATTTGAATGTCATTAACCTTATACCTAGCACAAAATTTATTACCCCATATTTACCATTAGTAAGAAAGTTAATAAATTGATATTTAAGTCTGATGTTGCTATTGAGTGAAATGAAATAAAGTGAAGCTTTTCACAATACAACCATGTTTAACGTCATTTCATTAGGTGTGTAGGTTTAAAACTTTTTCCAGTCATGTAATTTAAAATGAAATTTTTATGTTGATAACTTTCAGGTCAAATCAGAACTTGATGAATAAGTTATTTTGTATTTGATAATAATTCTGGAAAAATTTCTGAATTCTTCTCTCTTAAGGAGAAAAAAACGATTTAAAATGTCGACATTATTAGAGCTTAATTTTTATTGGGCCATACACAAAAAAATTCAAACTAAATTGTATTCTGACGTCTATATTTAATTTTCATAAAGCAATTCTTCTCATATCTTGTTTACTTTGCAGTATGTCGTATAATCCTGCTGAAAACGCTGTGCTTTTGAGCTCCCGTGCAAGCAGCATTGAAAATAGCACTTATGATTTATATTCTGTTCCAAAAGAATCCGATTCTCAAAATCCAGATGCACCAGAAGGGAAAAGATCTTCAGGTTTGACAGCTATTTGGGTTGCTCGCAATCGCTTTGTGGTTCTCGATCGATCACATACGGTGAGTAAACCGTTTTCTCATTGCTTAGTACACATACATATTTAAAAATTGCACACTTGTATACGAAATTCATACATATAAAGCTTAGGTTATTGGTTCATCTACGTTGTACACTCATGTCTGTAAAAAAAAAAAAAAAAAGCTTGGAATTCAGCTATAACTTCAATTTATTCAGGATTCATAAAAGGTTTGGCAATACAAAACAAAAGGTTAGCATCTTGAAGTTGCATGAATGAGGTGCATCATTGTAGCTAATAATCCAAATGGTTACTTCTTGTCTGTATCACAAGGCATTGAATTAATGCAGCATTATAAATTTTCTATTTTTTTTTTATTTATTTTTTTTTGTTTTTTAGCATTCTTTGCTCAAACATTCCAGAAAAAAAATTATACAAGGGTTGTTCAAGGTTGACCTAGACTTTTGCACATGTAACATTGAGAAACATCTAGCATATTATATTTTATAGGGAACGTTACATAATCCTTTCTGAGTATCCCACAATCGGCATGACTTATTTGACGTATGCATAGCAGCTGCAGCAAACATTGTAGTAAGCAGTGTCTCTGTAGCTGTGAAACAGTGGTGTATAATCAAACTTTTTGTGAAGAAGGATAAACCTGCTGAGATTTTGAGAAGATTTCAAGCACAGTATGGGGAAGAAACAATGTCACAGGCAAGAATGTACGATTGTTGTAATCGGTTTGGCAAAGGATGAAAGCTGGTGTAAAGTGCAATGCATGGACACGTTTGTCCGACTGCAGTAATGAACATTGCACGTGTTAGGCAAGCCATTCTTGATAAAGGTATCACAATTAACACCCAGTGTTACTGCAAATTGTTTCAGGGTGCCGTAGGCAATGCCATTTGCGAGAAAATACCCGGGATTTGTCCGGAATTGTCGTTCTTCATGACCATGCCCGGGCTCACACGGTGAATTTGACAGCAGCAACTCGTGCCGAAATGGGTTGTGAAATGTTGCCCCATACCCTTTACAGTCCAGACTTGGCTCAGTGATTGTCATTTGTTTGGGCTACTTAAAAAACAATTTGAAGTTCCAGACAGTTGAACTGCTGTCCCACTACTACAGAGACACTGCTTACTATAATGTTTGCTGCAGCTGCTACACATGCGTCAAATAGGTCATGCCAACCACGGGATACTAAGAAAGGATTAAGTAACATTCCCTGCAAATTTGTAATATGCTAGAGTTATTTCTCGATTTTATATACGTGAAAGTCTAGATCAACCTTGATGACCCTTGGATATCTAGTCAAAATTAATTGGATAATTTAATATGAATTGATTTATGCAATTCATTGTGTAAAAACGTAACTCACATTGTGTTTTATAATAACCGGGCTTTTAAAGTGCATCAGCCATCAGAATTTTTAAATATTTTGCCATTTTAAATAAATTTGATCAGTTATTCTCCTGAAAATACCAACAGGTGAAATGTATTGGAAACTAAAATAAATTTTAAGTACTGGTATTACTGAAATTATATATTTGAGAATTACATTATTTTAATTATATAAATAAGTCTACTACTTGTGCCAGGAAGAGAGCATTGCTAGTGATGCTGAAACCCAGTTCTCTTTTTGCAGTATTGCTTAATTTACTTATCCTGAAAAAGATAAGTCATAGCTTCACTCTTCCATGCATTTTTTCCCCTTTATATGTGAGAAAGAACCATTGCAGTGTATTAGAATGCCACTTAATGGTTTACACAAAACGTGTTAATCTTTATTGATATTATATATCTGATGATTAATCCCTTTATCGTTTTCTTTATTTATGTTTAGATTATTGTAAAGAATTTGAAAAATGAAGTCACCAAAAAAATTCAGACCCCAAATTGCGATGAGATATTTTATGCTGGCACAGGAATTCTTCTTTTGAGAGATACTGATGGTGTAACACTTTTTGATGTCCAACAAAAGCGGTATTTCAAATATAGTGTTATCATTTTTATGATGTCACAAATATTATGATTTGTTATTGAATTCTGACCCTTGTAAGACCCTCCAATAGATTTCTTTTTTCTTTGTTTATAAATTTAGCACTATTACAGCTTTAAAGCTGAGCAAAGTTAAATATGTTTTTTGGTCCTCTACCATGAGTCATGTGGCTTTGATGAGCAAACATGTACTGACTCTTTGCAATAGAAAATTGGAAATGCTGTGCTCTGTTCATGAAAACACACGTATCAAAAGTGGTGCCTGGGATGAAAGTGGTGTATTCATTTATACTACCAGCAATCACATAAAATATGCTATTACAAATGGGTAAGTACTTATTATATCCAAGTAAGTTTTCTCTTTTTGATTTTGGTTAATAATCGCCTAATACTTTTAGTGATTATGGAATCATACGTACCCTGGATCTGCCAATTTATGTGACACGAGTGAAAGGAAACAACATTTACTGTTTGGATCGTGAATGCCGGCCACGTGTATTAGGAATTGATCCAACAGAATTTAAATTTAAATTGGCATTAATAAACAAAAAATATGATGAGGTATGGTTTTGATTACTGTGGCTAAGGATTAAAAGAAACTATTCAGATTTTTAATAAGTAAACCGTTCTGTTAAACTGATATGTTTCCATTTGTAATATGCTCATATAGGTTCTTCACATGGTTCGAAACGCAAAACTTGTTGGCCAAGCAATTATTGCCTACTTGCAAAAGAAAGGTTACCCGGAAGTGGCACTGCACTTTGTGAAGGACGAGAAAACTCGATTTGGTCTAGCATTGGAATGTGGTAATATTGAAGTACGTTTATTAGGGTTTTGGAAATTTTGTGAAATAAACAAAACATGAAATACATAGAGTGCACGGCTGTTTAATTTTTAATATTGTTTGTTGATATAGATTGCTTTGGAAGCTGCTAAAGCATTGGATGACAAGTCTTGCTGGGAACGTTTGGGAGAAACTGCACTTCTACAAGGAAACCATCAGGTGATCTGAATGCTTCACTTGCACATGTTCAAAATTTTGCTTAATCAATTAGTCATTTCTTGCTTTGATCTTTTTGATTTTTGGAAATGTCATAGAATAGTATTTTTTCCGCTTGTAAACATTTAATAATCTTCTGAATGGTTATTTTCCAGATTGTAGAAATGGCTTATCAACGCACCAAAAATTTTGATAAGCTATCATTCTTGTATTTAATTACTGGAAATCTGGAAAAATTAAGAAAAATGATGAAAATTGCTGAAATAAGAAAGGACACCAGTGGTCAATACCAGAATGCTTTGTTTTTGGGGAATGTTGCTGAGCGTATTAAAATTTTGAAGGTAAAGCAAATGAGAGCTTATGGATTCAACATTAACAATCTAATGAATTCAATAAGGCTTTTGACGTTTTCATTTTTCTTGAACTTTGGTAGAATTGTGGACAAGCATCATTGGCATATTTGACAGCAGCTACACATGGTATTGCCGATGAAGCAGAAAACTTGAAAGCTACTTTGGACCCTGATAAGGCTGATCGACTTATAATTGACCCAGATGCCAAGCTGTTGCAGCCACCACCACCTGCGATGCAATGTGAAACGAACTGGCCACTCTTAACTGTGTCAAAGGTAAGTTTGGTTGCCAAAATATATATTGCACACACTAAATGGGTGGGTTTTCTATAAAAGGAACTAAGTGCCATTTATGAAAAACTGAGAAAAAGCAGTTTAAAGTTGTCTCATTAAAAAAATTAGGGCCTATTTTTTTTGTTAAAGTAAGTGTAGACAAATTTAAACCCATATTACGTTATTTTACTATTTTATATTCATTCAATATTTCTTGTTCGTTAGTGCCTTATAATTAAAAATGATTGTTGGTTCGTTTTACATAAAATGACAATACATTTATATAAAAGAAACCAGGTGATGATTGGCATTAAGGCATTGTGCATGAGCACATGCATATTGATAAACATAAGTACACAGATTAAAAAAAAAAAAAGCAGCTTTGGCACTTAGATTCCATTTTTGTGTGTGTCTCAAAAATGTGTAACATGGTGGTTGGTTCCTTTTATATAAAAGTCATCCAAATACTGTCCAATCTCTTTAATCTCTGAAACTGAATCTCACTTTACATAAAAGTGTGAGTAGCAGATCTTTTAATGAAGATCATCTTGTACATATAATCAATGCAGTGTATTTTCCAATTTTGACCCTAAGGGGCCATCCATAAATTACCTCACACAAATTTCAAGATTTTTTGGACCCCTCCCCCATCCTTGTCACAGAGGGTCACATTAGTATGACCCCCCTCCCCTGGTGTGATGTCACATATTTTGCAATTTTAAATTTAGAAATTATTATTCAAAATTATATATATATTTCTATTTAAGATCTTTTTTTCATAAAATCAACAAGAAATCAATCATTTTAGAAAACATAACCAATCAAATGAACGATCAAAATTTAATCATCTTGTGTCCATGGACTTTGAACCCATTCCTTTATATTATTTATGATTGGCATAGCAGTTTCTTTGTTCTCGACTTGGATAATGTTAGGAACATTTGACGTGTCAACATCTTCATCCAAACATATAGCGTCCTCATGATTTATCAAACAAAGAACTTTTCTGGCACGTCCCAAAGGCGGCCGATGTGCTGACCTAAAGGGGTAAAACAACCGTGAACTCGCGCAGCTCCCACATGCTAAAAAGTGATGCAAACAAATTAAACCTTATAATAAGAGGATGAATCCAAAAGTAAGTTACACTCAGCACTATCTGTGGTCGAAGAGCGTCGACATCATTCGCCGTTTTTAAGGATGTTCCCTGTATGTTTATAATTGCAACATGTTGATGCGTTTACTGCATACGTAAGAGTATTGTTGTCATGGCGCAGCAACTGGTTGTACATTCCAAGTTGGAGATTCGCCTAACAATTCGTTTTTTTTGTGCACTGAAATCCATAAGGAAATTTGCAGTGCCTACAGGGATAATGTGATTTCTCGTCCTGCAATTGTGAAGTGGTGCCAGCAGTTCGAAAATAGGCGTTCAGATTTGGGTATATGTGTATTTTAGTATACCAAGGCTCATACTAATTCAGGATTCGTTAAAACTTGCGGAAAATAAATATAAAACTTAACGAAATGTTAACACACAAGCAGCATATACTTTCAGCATAATTTCTTATGTACATTCCGCGTTATCCGTCACTAAAGAGTTCGTTATCCGGACCGCTACACTGTAAGCTCACATCTTAAGTCCGAGTTCTATGGAGTAGCGGGTTTAAGATGTCAGCGGAATTTTAATACTTTAGATTTATACATGTGACGTTACGAAGCTTATGACTCGTCCTCCCCTTGTCACACGATGTCACACTTTGTTTACAACCTCCCTCCCCCTTAACGTGTGACATAATTTATGGATGGCCCCTGATTAGGATCATCAATTTTTTTTTTTCTTTCTTTTCTTAATAAAACAATAAATGGCATATTTAAAAGAGCTTGAAAATTCACCAAATTGTCATTGAAAAAGTAGACTTAAACCACTGATTTGTGCTATTAGATTTGTTGTAACTTAACAATACTAATGTTGTGTATTCACATTTAAGGTAAACTCTATGGTTGCATATAACTTTGTTTAAAACGAAAGATGAAGGTAGCGAAAACAATCCGCCAGCTTTTTGACAAATTTCTATGGACAGGCAGCGGTGACTGATGAGTTAGTAGGAAATGATGCTTCCTAGGCAATCTGCATTTACTCCTGAAAATTTTGTGACAGTTTCTGAAATTATTCAGCATAATCCAAGAAAATCCATCCAATAAAGTTGCAACGGAATCCAGATTAAAGCGATCCAGCATACACAGAATATTGAGGAACACCCTATACATTTCCGTTCACGATCCAAATTCACCAAGCCATAACTGTTCCAGCTGTGTTACGAACAGAAAGATTTTGCGAACGATATGCTCACCATGATTGATCTATCTATCTTGTACAGAGGGTAGATTATCGCAGAACGATAATCTGCGGCACTTACTCCTTCGAGGGAGTTTTGCGCCATCCCAGTAACTAACGACTGCTACGAGATAACAGTAGCAGTCGGGACCGACGGCTTAACGTGCCCTCCGAAGCACGGGGGGTTCTAGATGGAAGAGCTGCTGGCGGACAAACAAACCAGTGGCTATCACCAGCTGCTGGATATCCCCCAACAGCTGTGCCCCAAATAGCCGTCCCACCCAGCAGTGGTCCTCAAGCCACTGGCTGTCACCAGCCAGCAGCTGGCCGTGCCTGAAGCTGCTTAACTCCATCGATCAGCGAGCCAACCGACGAGACAACCAGGCCACGGCCACCCCCTCACCATGATTGATGGTGATGGATTCAATGTTGGTTGCATATGGTTCACAGATAAGGTCCATTTTCATCTGGATGGTTTTGTGAACAGACAAAACTGGCGATTTTGGGGTATCAAAAATTCGCATTTGTGTCAAGCACGACCACTACATTTATTAAAAGTTACAGTTTGGGCTGCAGTATCCAACAAAAGCATCATTAGCCTGTTTTTTTTGTGTGAGAAATAATCACTACTTTACAGTACATTGCAGTTTTGGAACCATTTGTTGCCACACTACAAATGTTGGAGGATCAACTAGGCAGTTTGTGGTTCATGCAAGATGGGGCCTGATCACACCAAACCTCTGTGGTTTTTGCCTTTCTTGAGGAATACTTCCTTGTTTTGAACTACTCCACATTACTGGAACAGGCATGGATTGGTCTCCACATTTAACTGTACCCCAGTGGGTACTTTTAGTGAGGAACATTGAAGGACAGTGTTTTCTGTAACGATTCTGCAACACTGAGCGAGCTTGAAGAGTTGATCTGAGGCTTATGCGTCCATGTCTGTTGACGCACTACAGAAAGTGACTGAAAATTTCATTCTTAGTTGCCGGCCAGGTAGCGGAGAGGGCTAGGGCGTAGGCTTTCTAGTTCTCGAGTCCGCCTGGTCGTCGGTTCGAATCCCGCCGCGGGCATGGATGTTTGTGTTTGACCCGGGCTGCGTACAGATATAACTTGTGTAAAAGGTGCAAAATGACCATAGTAGTCAACACCAAAATTTCTAATAAACCAAACGAAATCATTCTTAGTTTGTGCAATCTCTGTTCTGCAAAATGTGCACATTTTGAATCTATTGAGATGCAATTGTAATAGATGCTTACAAAGGACAGTTTATAGCCCATTTCTCGAACTCCGTACTTCGATAACAGCATGCAGCGCCATGTATAGGCAACATTTGTATAATTTTGAAATTTGTGTCAGATTTTTACGGCCTTCCGTTCCGATCTCCACTTGTCTCTCGTCCTTCTATCGATCCGAGTTCCAAGATATTTACTCTTAACATCAGGGAGTCCTTTGTAGGACATCCCGTAGGTTGAAGAGGCTGAACTGCTGAGGTAAAAAGCAATGTGTGAAAAGCCTCAGTAGGCTGATCCCCTGCTAGATTAAATTTCAAGTAGACTCTAATTGTTATTTAACATCCTTGACACCGAAAAGGTAAAGAGGAATAGAGAAGATCACATTTTTTTTAATGTTATCAAATAAAATATAGTGAAATTTTCCATAGAGTTTACCTTTAATTTGTGCAAGAAAATTAAGTTTTCTATGTAGGGAATGATTGCATTTTGATAATTCACTTATTTCTTCTTTGGTAACGTAACTGTTTAAATCATGCACTTGTCCAAGTCAAAAGGACCATAGAAATCATTTTTGATTTTTTTTTTTTTTTTAAATTAATATCTGTACTTCCCTCCCCTCTACGTTAGTATCTATCACTAATTGAATGTAACGTGGTTTTTTAATTATCTGTAATTGCAGGGCTTCTTTGAAGGAGCTGTAGGCAAAGGATTGGCTACAGATATTGTTGGAGATGCTGGAGTAGAAGGATGGGGTGCTGATGCAGAACTCCTTCTGGAAGATGCAACAATGGATGGTACTGCCGATGAAGATATTTCAATTGCTAAAGCAGAAGGTGGAACTGGATGGGATGTAGATGACGAAGACCTAGAGCTTCCTGCAGACTTAGATGCCGGTAGTGGTGTTTCAGCAGGAGATGAAAATTATTTTGTTCCACCAGTTAATGGCATTCCTCCATATCATCTCTGGACAGTCAACTCCAGTTTAGCATTAGATCACGTTTTAGCTGGCTCTTTCCATTCAGCCTTTAGGCGTTTGCACGATCAAGTTGGTGTGGTAAATTTTGCACCATTTCAACAATTATTTTTAATAACTTACGCACGTGCACGAACTGCTTATACGGGGATCCCATCCCTCCCATCTCTCTTTCATTACCCAAATCGCAACTGGAAGGAAACGAACATAGAGAAAGCACTCCCAGCTCTTGGCATTAAATTAACCGATTTACTTGATCGCCTTCAATCCTGTTATCAGTTAACAACAGCAGGGAAATTCCAAGAAGCATGTGAACGGTTTCGAAGCTTACTTCTTAACATTCCATTGCTTGTGGTTGAAACAAAACAAGAAATCCTAGAAGCTCAGCAAATTCTTCAGGTTTGTAGAGAGTATATCACGGGGCTGTCAATGGAGCTGGTGCGTAAAGAGATACCCAAGGATACATTGCAAAATCAAATTCGCAATTGTGAAATGGCTGCTTATTTTACCCACTGCAATTTGCAGCCAGTACATCAAATTTTGACTTTACGCACAGCTCTTAATCTATTTTTCAAACTGAAGAATTGTAAGACTGCAGCAAGTTTTGCGCGCCGCTTACTTGAGATAGGGCCCAAACCTGATGTTGCCCAGCAAACAAGAAAGATATTACAAGCATGTGACAAGAATCCTGTTGATGAACATAATTTACAGTATGATGAGCATAATCCATTTTCCATTTGTGGAAAAACATACAAACCAATTTATCGTGGGAAACCAGAGGAAAAATGCCCCCTTTGCTTATGTTCATTTTTGCCAGAATTCAAAGGGACAATTTGTCCCATTTGTACGGTTTCTGAAATTGGGAAAGATTGTATTGGTTTACGTGTTAGTCCACTTCAATTCAGATAAAATTTGTGTAAACTTTAAAAAAAAATGTAATTTTATTATTTGAACGAGCAATGTTGTTAATGTAAAGAAATGTATCAAATAAAAGTCTTATAAAATATTTTATTTTAAAATTTCAATGTGTCAGTCGAAGATAAAAGCTATGTTTACATTCTTTAGAATCGATTGGATAATACTTGTCATAAAAATCAATAAGAAATTCTTCTAATTTAAATCCAAATTTCTGATACAGAAATACTGCTGGATTAGTGGCCGATACATGTAGTGTAACATCTTTACCCATACAAGTCTGAAAATAAAACAAGTAATGGCATATAAAATTAGTTTCTTTTTATTACATAAAAAGGAAAGGATGGATGAAAAAATTAGAAATGCTTCTCTATATAATGAAACTTGTTTACAAGGACAAAACAATCCCTCATTGTCCAAGCAAACAAAAAGTATAGGTTCCCCCCCATCCCATAATTAGATTTTTTTGTGACTACTTTTTATTCGTTCTGAAAATAACTTCACCATGCTGATGATCAGCCAACAGTTTTTAGAAAATTTAGAATCAAATACTTAAAAAAAAAAAAAAGTGACTTAAATATCAATATTTAAAAAGATAAAATAATATTTTGTTTCCACATCTAAAATGCTAGCAATTTCTATGCAAAAGCTGTATGTCCCCAATTTGTAAAGGTATTTGAGAATGATACGACATCCGCAGGTAAAAGGAGCAGACACTTAAGATACCACAGAGCCTTTAATACAATTTACATTTTTGTACAAAGGACTACAAAATGCATATTGTTATTCAATAAAACCACCGTCCGCCGCAATGACAGCTCCACACGCTGTCGGAACTGCTGGCAGGCAGCAATGAGGTGGGTCTTCTGGATTTCTGCCATTGCCTCTACCATAGCTGGCCTGAGAGCTTAAACGGTGTTGTCTGGATGCTTGTTGGACTCCCTCTCAACAACGCCCCAGACGTAATAGTCAAAGGATTGAGATCAGGGGAGCAGGGGGCACATGTTGGGAGGAATGTGGCCATGAAGATTCGTGGTCATCAATGCTTGGGTGCTGTAGGCCTTATGACTTGGAGCAGAGTCCTGTTGAAAAACATACAGCCTACCATGTGCTACAGCAGTAATCCAGGGAGGTCTTCACTCACCACATGTTGAATGGTCGCCTCATTAACCTGCAGCTCCCTCCTGAGTGGCCTTATGGACTCCCCAGGGTCCTCATTGATTGCAGTTTGGACAGAACAGATGAATTCCTGCGTCCTGATACAGTCCGAGCGCTGACCATGTCGTTTCCTCTGTGAAACGGTTGACACATCACCACTGGCAGCGTCCAATTCTCCCCGAACTTTGAACGGGCGACTTTCAGGAATGCAGCAATCTTGGAGTCGGAGTGTCCTGCAGCCAAGAAGACGATGACAGCATACCGCTTCATTTGCTGGGTTATCTTTAGATTTGCCATGTTTATCTGCCTCATTTCGAAATTGTTAAATAGTATGATGTATTGACTATTACATCATATTCATGTGTTCTCAAATACCTGCTGCACCCTGTATACTAAGCTTTAGAATGTTTAATAAAGCTCTACATGTTTGTAACTTATCATACATGTATACAGATTTATTTTCAATACCTGTATTAGATGGTATAACATAAATGTAGCTATGCCTGCATTTCTCCATTCAGGATGAGTAAAAATGAAAGTAATGTAAGCTTCATTGTATTTAACATCCGGAATCATAAATGAAAATCCTATGATCAATTTTCTATTCAATGAGAAACAAATGAATGAAAATAATTATTTATTTTGTGTGGTTATAGACTAATGCATAATTTCTTTGGAACATGCCAACCTGTATAAAGCAATACAACTAAAATCAGGGTACTGGAGACACTCTGAAACTTTAAAAAAAAAAAAATGGTAGTAATTTTTACAATTAATATCAGGTGAGATATCATTTACATCCTTCCCACCCTTTAAATCTTGTAATTTCAACACTGGTTTCAAAATTCTTACGGTCTATTCCTGGCCAGAAGAACTCTTGACAATAAGCATTAACGGATGCAATATGTTTGGGCTGAACATATGTATAATCAATTGGATACTGAGTTCCTGGTTTCCAAGATGGATCATTTCTAAAATAGGAAAATTCTCATTACCTGTCATAATAATAACAATAATAATACAACTGTAGTTGTATAATTAAAAAAATATCAATTAAAATAACGGTACCTGTGACTATGTGCAACTATTTCCTTAAGAAGTTTCAATTTGGGAGGAAACGTTTCATAATCCCGCCATATGAACGGCTTTAAGATTCTAGCATGAAGAAACATT
>JAHWFO010002456.1:1762105-1785981 GCA_023313115.1 Rhysida immarginata
AAAAAACCCCAACAAAAACCTCGGAATATATTCGGGTAAATACGGTAAATCCTTGATTAATTTAATGTTTCACTGATAACAAAATAGAAGCAGCAAAGTAAAAACAAAAGAAATTTTGTTTATCATTACCTGCCTTAATAGTAATTTTCGTAATAATAGACGAGCCTCAACACAATTCTCTCCTTGAAGTTTCATTTTCAACAAATTATTCAGTAACTGTTTCTCTTCATATAAGGTTAATGGAATACACCTAGGAAAAATTGTAAGAATAATTAGCTAATATTAATTCTTTATCAAATGAATATTCCCGTATTATTTTCTGCATTCTTTATAACATACAGTTCTTTATGAATATTCAAAACAAAACTGTAAATTGAATATTATAATGCCACCAGAACCAACTGCAACGTTAAAGCATCATCAGGTTTTTACAAATAATAATTATATACAGAAGTTCTGTACAATCGTTCAGAAAGTAGCTATTTAGCCATTTTAGAAGTGTCAGATAACCAATAAAGATGTCTAAATAAAAGTGTTTTTTTTTATTTTACTCCAACATACAGTAGGCACTTTTCCACACAGTCACCCCTGGATATTCAGGCACTTGTTGTATAAGTTGTTTAAGAAGTTTTTGGATTACCTCATGATATATCCCCATCACCAGTCCATTATAAAATGTCGTGGCTGCATTCTTCAGCTCTTGCTCATTTGCAAAGCATTTTCCTCCCAAAAATGCCTTTCAGTTTTGTAAAAGATATACAGAGTGGTTATAAATAAACTGACCCTATCCATGCCCCTCTAGAACCTGTTCGATTCATCATGGCCCATGGGGAAGAGATTTCTGCAATAAAAAAATTTACCAGTACTTCAAATTTTGCTTAAGTGTGGTTTATCAACAACCTAACATCCTGAACATGTTTTATGGGCAAGGTGCTACTGAGAGTTTCCTTTAAAATACACATGAGATGCTATACTCTCAATTCGGGCTTGTTACTTTTGAACTACCGGTAAGTCAGATTGTAATAACATACCAAATTTCATAAGATTTCAATAACATCAAGACATGCAGTCTTTATTTTCTAAGCAATTCATTTATATAAAAATTCAATTTATTATATAATTTTTTATTAAATAATCAGTAGCCTATCAGAATTAAAAATCTAAATTTGAAATACTTGCTATGAGAAATTTCATCTTTTCTGTACATAAGTTTAAATATTAAATTATATTATTCATATTACCGGTATATAAAAAAAATTCTTAAACTCCTAATAAAGCTATCCTGTTAAAAAATGTTAACTTAAAATCAACGAATAAGACAAATTTACCAATACCTTATGATCGATTCTTTTTTTTCTTCTTCAAATTCCCCAAATTTGCGTTTCTTTCGCTTTGAGCTTCCTTGTAAATCAACCCTCTGACTTTCAACATCTGAATCACTTTTATCATCCATTTCTAAATGAATATTGGTTTCCTTCCATTTTGATTCTTCTTCCACTTCATTGCACAAAGTTTCTATAGGATTTGTTGCTTAAATAAAAAATAAAAATAAAAAGACCAAACCAAATCATTTATTTATACACATGCTTTTAGGGAAATTTCTTTGGAGACAAAAACGAGAAAAATACAAATTATTTCTTTAGATATTTTACAATCAAGAGCCATGATAAGATCTTCGACTTTTGGTGATGTCACAGACATTATAGGTGATGCACTTCCTGGATCAATTTCAATGTCATCAATTTCACTTATGGTTTCATCATCCTTTAAAAGTAGATGAGGGATTGTTTCTGTTGTTAAAGGGGATAAGGAAAAGATAAAAAAAAAAAAAAAAAAGATTAACTATCATAAATTTATAAACAATAATACTTGTATTACCATTAGAAATTGTCACATAAATTAAACAGAAACAGAAATGCCAAACAGCTTACAGTAGAATATCAACTTACCTGCATACCATTTACATGAACTACATTTTCTTAAAACTGTGTGTGTACATTTTACAAGTACAATTTAATCCTTATACAAACATATTTATAACATGTACTGGTTAATAAATGTATACTGTTGTCAATGTTTAAAATATTCTTTCATCAATTCTCAATAGATAAAATTGTCAGTCCAGTCCTTATGAATTATGTATTTGTTTACTGAATGACTTATGACATATTTCCATGAACTGATGGTCACTAAGTGCTTCATTAGATACAGTTTTCCTGTTATAGTAGTTGAACCCCAGTATAACGAAGTTCAAGGAACCAAGGTTTTGTTCCGCTATATCCAATCTGCTAAAAAAAAAGATAAACGGACCCTTTTCCTGATCCAGACCCTTTTACTGTGATTGCGTATTTGATGCGTATGAATAAATTATCGGTTCTATTTGAGGTTTTCTGAAAGTTTGGAACTCATGGAAGATGCAGAAGACGTTACAATAAACATATACATTTATTTATTTGAAATACATATCGCTCTCTAAAATATAGATTATAATTATGAACGTGCATTATAAAATGCATAAGCATAAATAGACTAAAGGTTTTTCGCATACAACATCATGTTTGGAAAAGCCTCCATTTCACATACAGAAAATGTTGAAATTCTGTATTTTTCCACCCATTTCAAAATAGGGAAATCCTCATTTTCATCATCTTCCTTTTCGATACCCTTTGCTAGACTAGCATACCGAAAACAATTTCGAATGGTGGATTCTATAACATGTTGTCAAGATTTTTCCAGCATCAAGAAGAGAAATATTACATTATGGAAAGTTGATAAGGAAGGTTGCTTCATCAGCAACATGTCCTGCCCAATGACAACGCCTTCCAAAATTTAGTTGTGGGCAAATACTGAAAAAGGTAGGGGGGATGGAAATCGGCAGCAGTATTTTTTTGTATTTTTATATAAAAATACAAAAACATTCAGTTGAAGACATCAATTAAGTTCATGGTAACAAATTTTCATATAGTTTGTTATAGTTGTATAAAATAACATTATATGAAATTTGACAGGATCAAAAATTTCTTTCGTTATATATGGAGATTCTCTATAAGCAGGGTTCGACTGCATTGGTTTGGACTGCCCTTGTGGCTATATGTGACTAAGCATGGACTCCTTCCTGTATTTGGAAATTTCACAAAGAATATCTTTCCATGCCATCAAGGATAGCATTCTGCAAATTAAGGATAGTTTCTGTTGCATCCAAACAGACTGTTCAACTTTATCTTAGAAATGTTTGATAGGATTAAGATTCAGAGACGGTGCATAGGCCATGTAAGTACAGTGATCTTTATCATGCTCCTGTAACCAACGAACCATATGCCATGTGGCACCATCCTGCTGAAAAAAACATATCCTAGAGTAAGGATTATGGGACACGAACAAGTGGAGGTAATTGGCAACAATGTTCTGGTACACAGACTTGTTTGAAGTCATTCAAATTTTTGGTTTTGCCCCATCTTGTTCGGCTAACACATGCCAAGTGATACCCAATTAAATATCTTCACTAGTCATGTTCAGCCTACCAATGGATTTACCTAATAAAGCAGCCACACTATGTATAAGAATCAACTGTCATGTATTAGAATTTTATTTGGAATGGAAATTACCTTCTGGTTTTAAGTCATTTTCTGTAAACCAACTATCTGTACTTTCATCACAGTTATTCCAATCTAAAGTTGAGTTATCAGACTCATTAATATTATGGATTTTATCTCGAAGCATTTCTTGTTCTAACTTTATTTCCTTTTGTTCACATACTTGCGGTGAATTTACATTTTCTAATAAACGAACCTTTTCACTTTTAGGTAGAACACGTGGATCTTTTGCTTCCTACAAAAATAAATTTAAACAAAATTTCAGAGGAATATTGTAATACAAAAAAGAATTATATGTAAATAAACAACTATTTTCCAGAACATATTTTCTAAATTTACGAGATAATGAAAAGGCCTTAGTACAAGAGAAGATCTTTTCTCTTTTAGTTCAATTGCTGCCTGAATGGAAGGTTTATTGGATCTTATACGAAGACCTGATGACTTGACTGGCAATTCCTGAGTTTTCATCACATTTTTTCTGCTCTTTGAATACCTATTATGCGATATAATGTCTTAAAGAAACAAAGAAAAAATAAATTAATAACAAAGATTGTCATATATCAATATATTCACATATACAAAATGAAGAATCTTCAAAGGCCAGGGCTGCTTAATTTATACACTGTCAAATCTTCTTAATCAAAACATTAAAGATCCAAAAAATTGTTGTGTAAGCTGTATAGTACCAGGCTAATTTAAAACTTAGGCTAAAATTACATTAAGTTAATTGCACCATTAATGAAATTGGTAGATACTTTAGAATACAAAATGGTAGAACATAGTTTCTGACTAGCTTTGCCATTTATTCCAGATTAATCAAAGATACATAAAAGATGCAACACACCTTTTTATACAGAAAAATGCCCACAAAGATTAGAGAACTTATTATTCATAACAACTGAATATGCCCCCATCATCTAATCAGTTCAGCAACTTTCAAAGAGGTGTAGTGAAAGACTGTCACTAACTGAAATATACTGTTAGCCATGCAAATCACTACACCCTCCTTCTGTAGATCATCCCGTGTTTGGGCAGATGTTGATGGTGTTGCAAACGTCGCACCCTTAGATCCAATGCTGGACAAATCTGGAGACTCGGAACCAAGAATGGTACCCACATCTTGTAGAGCTTGTTGGGTGATGCAAGCTGTATAGGAATGAGCATTATCTTGCTGCATGACAGCATTAGGTATGCTGTGCAAAATTAGCAGAAAATGGGACCATAGAACCTCATTGATGTATCGCTGTGCTGTCTCCATGCCTTCAAGAAACATGTGACATGACTTCGAGTCACAACCGATGGCACCCCATACCATACCACCTGGTGGGACAAATGACATTCATAAATTGGAGCAAGATCATTGTTTCCCTCTGCAGCACCAACTCCTGATGTGACCAAAATCTACATGAAGATTGAAAAGGGATTCATCGAGAACACCATTTGTCGCCATTATTCTGTCAAATGGGTTACAGGGTGAACTCACTTTCATTCCTGGTACTGTTAGCAAATGCTATGTGATGCCGAGGGATCAAAGGCAAATGTTGAAGTGGACGCCGTGCCTGTAGGCCAGAGTCATTTAAATGACAATGAATGGTTCTTGTTGACACTGATAAATGCAATGCAGGTCTTAAGATTCCAAGAAGTGTGTGCGTGTGTGTGTGTGTATATATGTGTGTGTGTGTGTGTGTCATTTGCTGCTATTGCTTGTCAACTGATATGACGATATTCTCTATCTTTAGTGAATCAGCACACTACAGATCTTCTCTATGTTACATATAGCTTGTACGTATATATGCCTGCACACATTGTGTCACAATGGTGACTGCTTGGCCATGATTCATGGTATATAACGAGTCAACCATCTGGCTTTATGCAGTCCAACCATACGTTCCTGTTCGAATGGATCTGGGTGGTGATATTCTTCATAAGTATGACACTGCATACTGATCTGCCTTTTAACATGCAGAATTTTCTGACCTTCCAGCCTGCTGCTTGGCTCTTTTAAGGACCCTCTATATCAAATATTGCATTGATGTTTCAGCAACATCATTTCAATAATTGGTACTGCATGTGGTTTTAATTTCACTGCAAATGCACGTGGTTTTAATTTCCTAGGTGTAGCAATTTCCATGGCCCGCAGTTATTAGTGACACAAACAACTGGCCTAATTATTAAAATTATGCCTTTAAATTACATCATCATAAACACAGCCTAAATTTCACTGCATGGAGTGAAAATTTGAAAGAACATACACAAATGTATAAGGAAATATACTTGTGGATGAAATAAAATAAACATGGACATATAGCCATTTCAACAGTTTTCAGCTACTGTAAATCAAAACTTTTACTTTCTTGGCCTTCAAAAGCTGTGAGCTTGTGAGTCACTTCGAAATTTTAAACTCACTTTCAATCCCTTAGTTCTATTTTAATGTATCATTTGTTATTTTAAATATTTATTTTAAATTTCTTTTCATTCAGAAAATACGACAAAATCATTGACCATAAAAATAACATCAATAAGATAAAAAAAAAAAATAAAATAAAATAAAAAAAAAATTTTGCAGCTAAAACACTACATAAAAATTTAATACACAATCTCATTTTGGTTACCCCTATGAAGGTGCCACTAGATCTGCATCCTCCTAGTAAAGCCCTGTATTTGGCAGTGTCAGAAAGAAACTTTTAATATTGCAATGGACATCTTATTGCCAAATGGGTTACAGGGTGAAACAAAATGATGGAGACAAATTATAATGTCTCATTATACAACTCTGAAATTCTGTATCGGTGCTGGGGAAGCCACTTTGAAATTTAGAAAACTGACTGATATTATGAAACATCCTTAACATTATTTATTGTTGTTCCGTTGAATTTGGTTCCAATGATCACTATGATCAAAAGTGTTTGTCTCCATTATTTTGCCACACCCTGAACTTTTTTACTCTTCCCTCATACATTCCACGAAAAGGAGAAACTAAGTGTTCAACATCTAAAATCTTACCAACATCCTGAAGATCATCAAAGGCAGTTTCAGTTAAAGACCACCATCCAGATTCTTTTAATTCTTGAGCTCCTGAACGAAAAAATTGAGGACAACCAGCAGATAAGGTTCCAGCAACAGTTCCATGCCATGTTGAAGTTTTCTTTCTTTCAATCAGTAAAGAAGAAAAATTACTGAGAGAAAATATGTGCAATGAAATGGAGAAAAACTTCTTGTTTCTGCCTTAAAGAGCAATTAATAAAAGAACTGGAGAAAAATAGCTTGAAACCAGTGGCATAGCCAGGGGAGGGGCGCTAAGGCCTAACCAAGCCTAACTCCATCAGGGATCAAAAATTGCAATGAAACACTGTGTGATATATCGCTTTCTTTTTATTTTGGTTGACCAAATCTTGCAGGGTGCACGATATTTTAAGCTTTCTTAGGGGTGCAAACCAAAAAAAGGTTGGAAAATATTGCTTACTCTTATTAAGTGCCCCCCCCCCCCCCCTAAGGAATTTCTGGCTACACTACTGTTTGAAACTATGACCATGGAAGAATAATATAGGAAGCACCTCTCGCAAGAAAGAGTGTCACACGAGATAAGAATGATATCAAGTTGGCCACCAGAGCGTGACGAAATCCCAATGTTTGTTCATTGAGTGTATGATGATGCTGTAATAATGCAATAAATATTTAATTTTGTGCATTAAATAACTGAAGCAATGATACTTTGAAGACTTTTTATTCAGTATTTCTCTTTCCCTCAGTAATATTGACTAGAACTTAATAGCTAATCTCAAGGAAACCTCTGCACCATGCAAATCAATTTTAAAAAAATTCCAAAACATTGTTCTTCTACCATTTCAAAAAAAAGTGCTCCAATACCGGGTCCCCTAAATTCATGAAATGAAATGGGTTATTAAAAGGAGAATATAAATATTGAATGAAAGAAAAGCATTTATTTCCTATAAAAACAATCATAAAAAGCAAATTCAAAATTTTTAATGAAATATCAAGCATTCAATTGCTTCAAAGGCATCTGTAATTCTAAAATAAATTCTGTAAGTGCAATCATGTTGGCCACCATATGTGCTGCAATAGCAGCAAGTGCTACAAGAATTACTTCCATTATTATTCTTCCATGCTATGACTTAAAAACTGTGTTCAAAAGCACCAACAATGTCAAGAAAACAACTGGGGGCAATAAAGGTAGAATACCAGATTGTGTAAAAAGTGGTGTGTATGAAATTTATTATGGTTCATGTGAAAATTGATGATAACCAGTCTTCTGTCGGTGGCGCCCCCCCCAATCAACTTTCATAAATTCAAATATAACAGCTTACTTTGTAGTTCCAAAAAATACTGTCCAATTTTTATCTATGAAAGCACAAATGTGTTCTCGCCATCGAAAGAAACCACATTTTCCTCCACCTTGCAACTGCAAATTGTATAACGTCAGTATAAGAACTTGAGTCCTAAATTGTTTACAAAAAGGAATGTTTGAATTTTTGATAAATACAATATTATTATAAGAAAAATTAGTAAGCCAACTATTAAGATTTGCTAACAATTTAGTAAGCCGTTCAATATTCTCCCCAGAAAATTTTTGCAGCTGGTTGGCAGTAAGAAGCACCCGGGTATACTGTGCCTTTATAACTAGAGTGTGGCCATGAGAGGCATGACAACCATGTTGTGACTAAAGCGCGGTTCCCACTGGCAGAAAACAAGAGAGCAGAAACCAGGGCGTATTTTTTTCTGCGTTTTTACTTTCTGCTCCTGCAGGTGTCCCACATGGCAGAAACTCAAAAGGATAAGATAGCAGAAATTTTGCCCAACACAAATGCACTGCACCGAAACCGCCGATCGATCTAAACGGTCGGCTTCGACTGCACGCGGTATGGTTCGTTCATTCCTCATCAATCATCACATCGAATTTTTGCATTCAATTGTTGTTTATTCAATTTGATTTTGATATTAATTAATATATATTTCGCAGCGCTTCTACATCAATTTTCTATCTCTGCCTCTTCACCTTTGTGAGCTGAGTGTCCGACATTTTTATTTTGTGACGTCACTGCAGAGATCGTTTTCTATTGGCTGAGCAATCGTTTCTGCCCTGCTTCTGCCACAAAAGTTGAACTCAACCCAACTCTAAAAAGCAGAAATTTTCAGTTTTTCAGTCAGGTAGAAGAGACAAAAACAGGAAGTGACATCATAAAATTTTTCTGCTTTGTGATTTCTGCCGTTGTTTTTACGCATGTGGGAACCACGTGTAACTCATCATAGAATAGTGTAGCAGAAATAGCAAGAAATTAATCCCATTCCCCCGAGGTGGGTATAGGAAAGTAGCAGAAGCCCTGAATACATCTCTTATACCCCTTTATTTGCACTTTTTAATCCCCACTCCCAATTTTTTAAAGGAAGACATATAAAGGTGGTTTCAAGGAAAAGTCTGTACAGCAAGAGTCACAGTCATGGGTAATGCACACGATCTAACAGACATTGAAGAAGGTAGGATCATCGGGTACCGTACAAAAGGCTGCACCATTTCGAAAACCGCAGCTTTCGTGAACTGTTTGCGTAGTGCCATAATGAAGTTGTACAATGAACGGAAGAATGGACAAGATGTGCATTCCAGGCATGCAAACTGTAGGGGACTATGGACTGTTAATGAACGAGGTGAGCGGCGTTTGCGATGGCTTGTTAAGAGTGATTGACACACTACTGTCGATTCATTGTCAGCCCAAATAAACAAGGAATGCACCAGAAAGCTATCGAGAACAACTGTGCAATGTACGTTGTTGCGTCTTGGTCTCCGCAGCAGACGTCTGGTTCCAGCATCCATGTTGACAAGTGTGCATCATAAGAAACGATGTGTGTTTGCATTAACTAGTTTGCACTGCAGTACAAACATTGGAACCTAGACTAGTGGAAAAAGGTTGCATATTCCAATGAGTTGCATTTTCTACTGCATCGTATCAATGGGTGCTGGTGTATTTGCCAGGAGGCATCCGAAAAAAAAAACTACCCGAAACCATTGTTAGGTGGCAAGAAGCTGGAGGAGGCAGTGTAATGATCTGGGGGGATGTTTTCGTGGCAAGTTTTGGGTCCATTACTTCCTCTGGAAGGTACCATCAATAGCTGTGCATACTTATCCATCGTTGCCGACCAGGTGCATCACTACATGGCAACTGAGTATCCTGCAAATGATGGCATTTTCAACAGGATAATGCCACATGCCACGTAGCCAAAATTTGCTGTGCATGATTTGAGGAGCATGAGGATGAGTTCCACTTACTACCCTGGCCTCCAAACTCCTCAGATCTTAATCCTTGCAAGAATCTGTGGGAACATCTGCATCGACACTCATTCAGTGAGACCCTCCATCCTGGAATCTTCACGAGTTACATGATGTTTTGCTGTTTGCATGAACACAGATTTCTGTTGCCACCTTCCAAGCACTCACTGAGTCCATGCTCCATCGCCTAGCTGTTGTTTTGGCTGCAAAAGGAGGCTATTCGGATTATTAGGTAGGTGGTCATAATTCAGTGACTCGACCCTGTATACACACTTAGACCTTTTGGTCCCCTCTAACTCCCAACCCTGAAACTCCAAACCCAATGGGCCAATCAAAACCAAACTAAATAGTGAAGGTACACATGTCCATAGTAAGCTACATTCCGAATTTCAACCAGCTATCTCAAAAAATGCACAAATTATGAAGGGGATGGCCAGACACAATAAAATCAGTAAGTAGCTCCATTCTTCCACTACTTAAAAAATAACACAATGGAGGAGGTATTGCCGCTGAAATGTACATCTGAATCATTAAAGAATTTGTACGTGGATTTCTGGTTTATATTTTTCTTCGTGTTATTGTTATTGTGTCCACAGTTTTTTTGGCATACTTTGTTTATATTGCCAGAAACAATAAAGCTAGCTATGGTGACAGTAATAAAACCTCGAATTAGCTGAGTGATTCAATAAATCGAAGAGAAAAAGTCCATTTTTAATTATTAGAAAAACAATAAACTGAAAATGAAAATTTATTTTTTGGTTTCTTCCCATTTGAACAAAGGTTACTTATTATTTCATTATTAAGTATTACTGAACATGTATGTACAGTAATTATGTCATTAATTATATGCATTTACTGTGCTGTCTGCCAACAATTTGTGTGAAAAGTGACTAACATGGTTGCTGAATCGTGGGCTGTGAAAGTTTGATCTAATGTGGTTGCTGAATTATGGCTCCTGATGACCGTGCTTGACTGGAAAGATAAATTGAAAAGGGAAGGAAAAATTTCACGACCCGGATTCGAACCAGGGACCATGCCTAATTCCAAGACCATGGTTCGAATCCGGGTCGTGGAATTTTTCCTTCCCTTTTCAATTTATCTTTCGAAATATTGGAGTGTTTCTTCAGTTAATATCTTACATTTGTGCTTGACTGGGTTTAACCAAAATTTCTATCCTATTACACACACAGATCAAGATCTTTGATTTTACTAACTGTACTTTGAAGGTTTCCACTTTCCTCTTTTCGTCCTTGTGTCTGAAATTGAAAATCTTTCTGGTTTGCGAAGATATGTTTCATTATAAAACCATCCTCAGAGCAATTCGAGCATCCTACTGTCACGCACCAAGGCATTTGTGGCCATTAAATTAAAATAAATAAATAAATAAATAAATAAATAAATAAATAAATAAATAAATAAATAAAACCACATGGAAACAGTCTTGCTTCCACACACCTCAATGCTAAAATATTCGCAAGTTGGTCAGAATATGGCAGAAAATAACACATGACAATGAACAACCAATAAAAACTGTCCCACGTATGGCTACACTCTCACTATAAAGGCACTCTAGCCCGGTGGGGGGAACAAACAGGCAACTATACCCTGTCCAACAAAAGTTTCATTGACCGTGTCCAAGTAAATTTCCAATTTCAATTGCTAGAATTACTAATTTCACTTTGCAACAATGTCTAAAAATTGAAGTCTGAAGTTTAAGTGGACATACACAGTCAAACATACGTTGGACAGAGTATAGGCCTGATTTAACTTTTTAGGCAACTACGTGATATAAAGCAACTGTGTGGTGAATCTGTCCACAATTCCAAATGCAATTCTCATGATCCAGTCGTAATCAATAGGGATTGGACAAAATTTAGATGCGCTTTTGCTCTACACGAATACAAAGGAAAAGCTATACGATACTTGAGTAGAGGAAAAAAAAAATATTTAATTAGAAATAAAATATGTAACACATGATAATGGATGATTAAAAAACTTTTAAAGTCTAATTATAAAAATAAAGCTACGAGACTGACAGATTTATTTTAAATTATACCAGAGAAAGACAGATTTACACAGAAAAAGTCAGCTGGGCAGTCAGTAAAAACAGCCAGGTGGCACGCCCATATAAAAGTGCCTGAAGAAAACCCTGCACTTTGTGCTTCCAGATCTGAGCTAGTGTCAACTATGAAGAAAATAATCTGAAGTGAATAAATTTGCTTCACACTGTATTAACAAATGACAACCAACCTCCTGTAGCAGTTGGTTCCCCTTGGCATTGCAGGGAAGAAAGGGTGTAGATTAAATGTAGTGTTCATTTAATTAGGAACATTGCCTCCACTTTAAAAAAAATTGTTTGTCATTCAACCTCATGATTCAAACCAAGAAAAACATTAAACCTTTTGAATTCTGAAATCAAATGCAGTTCACCCATAGGTAGGCTAACAGCACTGATGCACTTTGAGTAATTAAAAATGTTGTGGCTGCCAACCGATAGAAGTGTTCATATATTTCGTCGAAGTTTCACCTCCAGGTTATTTTCTCCATGGTGTCAACAACCCAGATGGAGGTTCCAATTTAATTGTAGCCTAGTTAACAGTGTAATTAAGTCTTTGAATTAAAAGAAAATATTTAAAAGCCTTAGACCATAAGTTTACCATTGCAATTTCAAGCGTATGAGAGATTCCATCCCAGTTTCACTACAATTGCAACAAACAAAACGGAAATAAGTATCGCCAACAAGGGGTGATATGGATTCTGACTTTAGACATCCTAAAAAAAAAAATAATACTACTATTAAAAAAAAGAAAATAAAAATGATAAGAAAATTTTCTAAAACAGGAGAAAATCCAGTATAATATAATAGAACTTTCACCAAGCTTATCTTTCATAAACAAATTCTATCATAATTATTTATTAAAAAAATTATTTTTCATATTTTTAAAATGTTTTCTGTCATTTTTTTTTTTTTTTATAATTCTTATAATAATTATCAGCGTTTGAATGCAGAATGATAGTTGGAACTAGATGATGAAATATTCAAGAAAGAGTAAACATTGTAAAATGTACAAAATGTAATTTTTTTAGTTGGAATTTTTACTTTGGAATTGCAAGTAAACTGCATTTCAAAACTCTTGACTGATCATTTTGCCAAGAATGTTATTAACTGACAAGATCATGAAGGATGCATCCAATAGTTACTGGACCAATTTTTTTCCTCTTTTAATTTTCAAAATTTGTAGAGGAGTAAACATTTTTTTTGCGGTAAAGCCTACTAGTCATTATACAAAATATAACTCATCTACTTTTAATTTCTTTTTCTGGGAATGACTCTAAAATTAAAAAGAGCTTGATATTAATAGTGTATTTAAAGTATGGGTTGCACAACAGTGCTCAGCAAGTACCATCAAAGGATGTCATCTATGCAACATGTCTGTACATGAGATTTCTGTCGTTCTGTGAATTATATATTCAAGTGGAAAAGACTTTATTGTTAAGTAGAAATCTCAAGGAGCACCTCAGTGTAACCACGAAGTGGAAGGCCAAAGAAAATGACAAGACAGAGAACATACGTGACATGATGCAATTGGCTGAAACAATTGTTACAAAGTTCCAAAAAGCCACTTCAAGTACATGTGCTACCAATATACATGTAATCACTAATTGCTGGGAACTGAGGACTGTAGGTTTCCATGGCAATGCAGCTCACTAAATCTGGACCAAACTGCCAGTTTTATTTTGTTTGTTTATTTATTGTGAGGAAAGCAACAAAGTTAGCGCTAACTGCCCATTTGTTAGTGCCAGACTAACTGCTCCTCAGAGTGGTTGTTTTAGCGTTTATTCTCGTCAGGCTGACCACTATTGTTTGCAATTGAGAGTAAGGTTAATGCAACTATGCTTTGCAGTCCAATGAAATGGACAGGCCAAAATCTTCATCAGCTTCTGCAGGATTAGCATTAGAGAAGTGATCGGCGTTTTAGCCAATGTCATTATTACAAGTGAAAGCATGAGTTTTAACAGGAACAGAACTTTCATAGTAACAGGGTTTCGGATCATTTTGAAAACATAATTTAATGAAAATATGCTTTATCATCTCGTTAAAGGCGTACATCATTGCTGTCAATGTATGCAGGCAGTAAAGGTTAACATCGTTGCTGTCAATCTCCCTTCATCATTCTCATGAAGTCATTTGTCTATTGTCAGTCTGACGGCTTTCACAGCATTCTGATTTGTAGTTATGGCTAGTCACATTCATCACAATAAATAAACATTGTGATGAATGTGACTAGCCATAAAGTCACCTCCTCCCCCCAGTTATGATAAAGTTTTATGTAGGAGGAAAAAAACTAGGATCATTGAAGTCCTTTCTCTATAATCAATCCAAAGATTTGAATAAGCAGTTTTATTTTTTATCTTTTCTTAATTTGGATTTTTCTTATTGCGATTTTAATGACTTTGAAAGTGAAATTAAATTATTATCATTAAATGAGAATAGTTTTTGTTCCTTATTATTTTGTCATGGACTTTCATCTAGATCTGCATGTACACAAACAACCAATTATAAACTGTTCAGTTAAAACTTTGTGATTTTTGACGTTTTTAAGTTATAAACTGTAATGACACCAGTACGCTAAAGTGAAATTATACCAATACACTCTTTCACCCTCTTGCAAGGAGGAGTGTGCAACTGCATAAAATATTTACGCACCCCCTGTCTCAACTCTTCATCTTTTCCTAGGGCTTACCTGGATGGAAATATTTCTTGCAACCGATACATAAATACATATGTTGTTCTTTATCGCTTCCACAATAGCATTGCAAAGTAGTGTCCATAGCGTTTTGTCGAGTAAAAAACAAGTTGGGTTCAAAAACCAACAAAACTTTTATTTCGAAAAAGAAACGGAACCTTTCGACAACTAGTCAGATCATGATAAAATAGATTGGAGTTATAAGCACATGGGACAGTATTACATGTATTTGAGCTCTAAACCCGAAATCTACTTTGTCGATCGATCATACCATGACTGGAGTCATGATCATACACATTTCTACATGTTGTGCTCGGGAGGGGAGTGGGAGGGGGGCATAGTGCGTTAAGTTCTGTTTCGATTCAACAGGAAATCGTTACAGAGCGTGCGCATACTTTAAATGCTTCCTGCAGCGAGCACACGTGCTTCCGGGAGCCACATTAATCGTCTTGAGGCAGAAATTAATAATTAATCGTTCATCTCCGAAGACAGGTCCGAGAAGAAGAAGAATTAATCGTATAATTATTATTTAATGAAATACACGATCAAATAAATAGTAGGGTGTCAAAAAAACCATTAGAGATTAAGAGTAAAGAGAAGGAACGTAAGCAAGTGATCATATGTTACAATCAAAACATCCATCATGCCAAAAATAAAATCGGACAAGAAGACTAGGGTACATAAGGAAATCAAAACACAAGGTAATAAATAAATGTTGGATCACCGTGTTCTAATGATCACGTTTTATAATATGAAATGCTGGCATATCTTATTTTATGACAGGTATTCAATTTAACACCAGTCTCGGCCAGCATATTCTGAAAAACCCTCTAGTCGTCCAAGGAATAGTGGACAAGGTAACTCAAAAACTCTTGTTCAGAAACCACATACGTTTGACATTTCAACCGCATTTGTTGATGTTATTAATCAAAAGACTGATATGTAACCTTTATTCAACGATCTATGTTTGTTTGTTTTGATGTTCTCTTTGTTTGCCTGTTGAAGAACAACATTGGGCTTTCTCATTTATTTGTTTTTAAGCTGTGTTTTTCCCTTGTTTGTTGTTACGTTATTATTATTATTATTATTATTATTATTATTATTATTATTATTATTAAATATTTAATTACTGACACCAGATCGCAGGTTTGAATCTTGCTAAGAACATTATTGTTTGAATTTGTCTCTTATTATGAAAATAAATTAATTCAAAAATAGAAATTCATGTTCCACAACCTGGATCTGAACCAGGAACCACAAGTATCTAGACTTGTTGCTTGACCTGTTGAGTCACTGCTGGACACAAACTGATGTTACAATTTGTCCATTTCTGCCAGGGATTTTGAAACTTATCATACAGTGAGATACACTGTAATGGGATATTACTATATGTACGTCACTAGGCTTTCTCAATAAAGCTGGTATATTCAGTCTTGACAGATGAGTTCATTTTATTTCTGAAGGTTTATTTTATAGTGATGTAATGACTTAAGAAATTAATTTTTGAAAGGATTAAGTAATTTATATTCCAAAATTTAAATAATGAAATATAGCCAAACCTCGATATCTTGAAAAATGTTTTCTTCCCTGCATTTTCACTATTAATTCAACGTAATGTTCCCTTGTGATCCCAGAACATTTTCTCATGTCGAATTTTGACCTCGTGTACCAGCAAAATGCAAAGCATTTAAATACATGGGAAATTTTTCGTAAGATAATGAAAAGAATTAGACTTCACTTCCGTTAAAGCTAGACGAAAAAGCAAAAAATTTCACGAAAAAAAATTTTCAATCTTGTTGACAAGTCTCTGTTGCTTATGAGATGTTTAAGAATGCGCAGTTTCTGCGTATCTTATGCTAGTGGCACCACTTGTATGTGGCATAGCTCTGTATACACACACCATTTCATCTTCTGTTGTTCTCTGTGCTCTCACAATACCTTTATTAACCTAAAAATTTTGATTTAAAAGTAACCCTCCATATCTCAACACCTCTTTATCTCGAATTTTTTTTCTGTTCATGTGAAATTCGAGATATCGAGGCTTGACTGTAACTGAAAAAGAACCATGAGTATCCAGGCTCATTGCTCTATCAATTTCTAATTTTTCAATTATTTCTTCATTTGAATTTGGGAATATAAGTCAAGACCCTTTCAAAAAGAAAATAAAATTATTGAAAACAAACTCAGATTAGTGAAAAGGTAATTACTTAGTGGAAGGGCACAATGATCTTGCAGTTGATACATCTTAAAACATAACATCACCTAAACGTGTCTCTTGACATGGTCCTAAGCCTAGTCACAGCCACATAGTCTCACAAAATGATACGAATTTTACCAAAATTTGCATAATATCTTCATTGTTTAAAAATATTAATGTAAATTTATAAACGTTAGGAAGTGAGGAGTTCTCTGTACTGTCCAACTGCAAGTTGATGGAGGCCTTGCAGTATATAGCGGGAAAGAAAATTCCGACCAGCTTTGCCTTTTACTCCTAGCTTTGTCAAACTGCATACGTTTATAAAGATTAAATTTTGAAAATTCATTCTTTTGTACAAATTTTATTTATAAATGGGGAAAAAAATCCCTGGTGCTCTAGCCAACTAAGTTACTAAAAATTTATTTTCAGGCAGGAATTCGATCAACAGATGTAGTTCTTGAAGTTGGACCAGGAACAGGAAATATGACTGCAAAATTGCTAGAAAAAGCTAAAAAGGTGAACATATAATTATGTTTAATTATGATATAAAAATCCCTTTATAATAATATTTTCTTACGATTTTTTATATTTAGTTAATGATATATTTAATATTATACAGAGTGAATTTAAAATCACACACATCAAAGTTTTGCTGCCTGTAAAAGTACTAGTTTGGAAATTTTAAAGGAAAGTAAAGTATCACAGAGATTAGTTGAAGTGTTGGCTTTTATTTTTAGCAGAAAAACTTTAGGTGTTAAAATAAAATTTGGAAATGACATCCTTTTTTCGCAAATGCAAAAGCGTGTTCATTTTACTAGATTTCGTGAGACTCTGCGAAGCATGGCAGTATTGATGTTAGAAATGGCTGTTGTGATGTTCGTTTTCAGCTCAGTAATCGTGTGTGGACTATTCACATAAACCACATTTTTCAGATAACCCATAGAAAGAAATCATGGGGCGAGCGAGCGGGTCCAGGGCTTGAAATTCAGGGCGGGATGGTGGGATTCTCGCTTAAAATTTTAAAATCTCGCCCAAGAAAACTTTCAGGAGGGGAGTTTTCCCGTCCATGAAATTTAATCATATTAAATGTTTTTATGATTTTATTAAGATTTAAAGATAATGTTATTTTTTTCTTTATATCTTACAATATAAGTTTTAGATACGAATCTTTTCCGTCCTTTGGATAAGATTTGTTCATTAGATTATGGGTTTAATTTGTCGTCAGTCATTATTGGTGAATTTTTTCATGGAGATTTAACTTTTGAACCAATGAAATTTCGCTAGTTCCAATCGCCACCGTAGCAGTATTGTCAAGAGAAAAATAGGAATTTATTGTGTAGCTCATATATTAGTATTGTGTTTAGATGATACTTCAAAATCGTGTCCAGAGATTGCTAAATATCAAGACACTTTAAAATCCATATACTTTAGTGGTATTTAATTTTGTATAACGTAACGGATTATATAGATGAAGGCAGGAATAAAAGTCGAAACTGGTTGGTTATCTATTTTTTACCAAACATGCTGTACTGCAAGTGCAAGATCACAATCCGTTATGTTAATAGCTACGGTGCAGAAGAACCTCGCATCTATGACTATTTAATTTTTTGTTTATTGAAATATAAGAATTTATTACATTTATCTTATTTAACACATTTAATTTATGTACAAAACTTAAATTAAAATATTTTGAAAAATCACTTGTATAACCTATAACTTATTGTCTCCCTCCCAAACAGTTCAACTCCCTTCCATTTACAAACATAGGAGGGGAGGATCCCTTTCATGAAAAATTTGAATTTCAAGCCCTGGGGCCACAATCCCCAGGAAATGATGTGCTGACTGAAAAATTCATTCAAAAGATGCATATTCGCTGTTCCTGGCGAAACAGCATGCTGCGGCCTTGAACAACAAATGCTCACAAATGAAGTCTCTGAGCACGAGATCACTGATACCGATTGAAATACATTCGAAACGATCTGCACTGCCATCTACTGGGAGGAAATTGAAACTCCATGCGTGTTCATTGAATTACGGCCCATTAAACTTTGATGTGCGCGACTTTAAACTCACCCTGTATTAAGAGTATCTGAAATCTTAAGTGATTATTGCATTTCTTTTAGGTATTAGCTTGTGAAGTAGATACTCGTTTAGTGGCTGAGCTGCAGAAACGCTTTCAAACAAGGTAAACTAAGTCTGAGGGAATTAAAAATTATTAATTTTTTTAATAGCCCAAAAATATAATTGCTATATATTTTATTTTCAGCCCACATTATAGTAAATTGCAAATCATTGTTGGTGATGTTCTCAAAACAGACTTGCCATATTTTGATATCTGTGTGGCCAATTTACCATATCAGGTAATTAAAAAAATTGTTTAGAAAAAAGGAGCATTTTTAATTGTTTTCTATAAAAAAAAAAAAAGGTATGTTGATTTGGAATGATCAGAAAAGATAAAAGCAAATTAGACTTTTGTATGTTTTATGTTATCTGTATTTACCTAAGTTCTTGAAAATAATATAGAGCGTTTCGAAATGAGCTTTATAGCTTTGAAAGATTATGTACATTCATGCAGAGGACATGCATGGTGGTTTGAAATGTCATAATGTAGTAGTATGCATGAAATTTGATGCACACGGTATACCTGTATCCAAATGTTACATCAGATAATGAAGGACTTCAAGATTCCATTATTTTCATCGATGAATACACAGGGTTCTCCCCAGGCCCTTTTGAAGGGGCATTCCGCCCGGCTGATTTTTGATGACCGCCCAGCTGAATACATGAAAAGCTGCACAACACCTCATAGGGTTTATTTGTTTTTAATTGTTGTCCTGCCCGGCTATTTTATCTTTCCGCCCACCTGATAAAATTTTCTGGGGAGAACACTGAATACATGTTTCATGCCAGTGGTAAGATCAATGATCACATCTGTAGAATCTGAGGGAAAAAAATCCATGTGCCTCCCTGGAATGTGTTTGTGATGGTTCAAAAGGACCTGTGTTTTGGTATACTCAGCAAAGAAAAGCTGTTGATTGCCTTATTGGAGTTGACCATTACTGGTTTCATATACAGTGTAAATTCTCTGTAGCGAAACTCCTTACAATGTAAGCATTATTTGAACTTGGTTGGTTTGCTTTAAAACCCATGCATTGACCACTCTCTGTAATGAAACGGTCACTCTCCATAATGAAGCCAAAAAAAAAATAAAATGCCGTTCAGCGGCGTTTGGTGCCACATTTATACATGGATTTATTGTGTGACTGGTGTCAGTGTGTGTTTTGAGTGTGCCAAGAATTTTGTGTTGTTTTGCCGTTTTATGGGTGTCATTTATGCAAATTTTGTCGTTTTGGTGTTTATTTGTGAATAAATGTTGTGTGGAGTGATTGTGGTTATTTGTGGTTGGTTGGATAGTTTATTTTTCGTTTTTTTTTTTGGTAATGATTTGGGTGATGCAACTTTGAAATCGTTTGTTTCGTTTTAAAGAAATGTTATTTATATTTGCGCGATTGTTTGGTAATTTTAATTTTATTTTATTCTTGGGAGGCTGCAGCAATTGTTTGTGCGATCTCAAACGAGCATTGTTGCTGCAGTCTTTCTAGGTATAAGAGACTTTAACAAAACTAGAGAGTGAGAGTTATTGTTAAGAGAGAGCGATCTGTTGCTGTTGCTGTGCAGGCAAGCCAAGCGTCGAGATCGTTCTTACGCACTCAGGGCACAATTGAAAGACCTTTATTAAATGTACATACATTGATTTAGTTGTCAGGCAATTGACCTATATCAGTCGTATTATTAGTCATAAGTTGACATTCCATCAACGAACATGGCTAGTAAAAGAAAAGCTTTGTGTGTAGAAGAAAGTGGCTTTAATACATGCTGTTGAAGGTGAAAAGAGCAAAGGGTGGAAAGAAAAGTGATGCTGGACGATGGTTAGTATTCAGTCCATTCACTGTGGTTATTATCTGAAAGAGCAAGGAGAAGAAACGGCAAGGTGAAATGGAGGATAGTTCTGTTAAGAAATTAGAAGCCAGAATTTGAAGACTTCGACCAAGGCACTGTGTCAAAAACAGTGCTTTAATAATGTGCCAATCACTGGGTCTCTTGTATGACAGAGTACTGTATATTAAATAGTGTAATTGTAGTAGTGCTTAAGATACAAAGAGTTTGATATGTACCGTTATATATATTTTGTTTTAATCATTAAAAAATTGATCGTTAAAATTGTTTTGTTTTTTTCCCCTCACTCTGTGCAACGAAAGAAATTGCTCGGTCCCACATTTACTTTTGCCTTCTCCAGCATAACCTCCTCCTTTAATTTTAGGCACATTTGTTTATTCTTACGATTTGCACAATGACGACGTCGATAGTGCACCCCGTGCAATTACCGTTTAGTGCATTCAGTGCAGTTTCTGTGTCTTTGCTCGATCTTTCACTGAACGGTCCGTGTGTTTTGAGCCAAACCAATAACATGGCGACACCTCAACAACTCCTTTTTAATCACCCCAAGAATCTAAATTTCAAATTTTTAAAGTCTTTTCCACTTTTGAATTTTTTTTTAATCTGTATAAAGTCTCTCCATCCAATTGAAAGCAAAAATTTTCGACTAGCATCAACAGTGATCGAAAGCTAGAGCTTCGCTGGATTGGATGGCGCCATTTGCAATTGTAAAACTCATGAAACGGCCCTGCTTCTACCTTGTGCGCTTAGTTCACGCACGGACTACACGAAGTGCACAAGAACGAAGTGCACGGAAATCTCCGAACACCTCTCACGGCCCGCACGAGAGTTACTTCGAACGGCTAGTGCGCGCACTCAGTGCAAAAAAAATCACATTGACCGAATAAACGAATGCGCCTTTTGTCATCTCCTGTGTCAGAATTATCATGCCTACCATCATGTCCTGCATCACTTGAGTTTCATTATAGAAAATTTTCACTGTATTTGAATTTGCTCTTGACAGGATTTCATTTATGAAGATGACCAAGGACACATTCACTACCATCATTGTCTTGGAGTGAGAAGTTATTACTTGATAATGTCTTCCAAGTCAGTGATTGCCATTTGAGGTCCATTAGCATAACCACCTTATTCTCTGGAGTTGACACCCCTGAAAATTCATTAAAGATCAAAAGTCAGTATCCCACTTATCTGCAAATATAGCAGTGATTTCATAAAGGTTACATGTTTTGATATTGACTGAAAATGGGATTTTTGTTTACCAATGGATGTAGCCTCTATACATGTATTATGTACCCAATCAAACCACATTATTATGACCACCAGCTCATAACCAGAATACCAGCCTTATGTAGCCAGTAAGATGCTGGAGTGTGTCCATTGGTATCTGGAGTCATCAGAGAAGGCAACCTTATGCCAATCACAAGAAATTCAGTTCCTGCATTGCAATATACCTTTGTCAGCATGGGTTCAGTGATCATTCGTTGGAGTCCCATACACATCAGGATTTGTTGTATTCTTTGTCGACACATGTCTAGCACCCCACTGGTTCATTGGGAGGTGAGTTGCTCAACTGTTGGATGTCGATTGGTCTGAATACATCTTTGCAGTCAATGTTCATCTCTCACATCAGTGGTGTGTGCTTCAGTTTTGCAATTTCTCTGCTGTTTATTCACAATGGTCGCATTTGTCCAGTCACAGTACAACTTTAATTTAGACTTTTTCCCAGTCTCTTTCAAAATACAATACAGTGGTATCTCGCATAATGAACGCTTCGAACAACGAACAATTCGCATAACGAATGCGGGTTCAGGGCGAAAATCGACTCGCGCAACGAATCATGCCCCCCATAATGAACCTAGCACGTGTGCTCACACGTTTGTTTTGTTGTGGTTCGAACATGGTTTGTTCTGCAAGTTGATTTTCGCTCCGAAACCACGCCACATAACGAATCGAATATGTGCGCTTACACGTGTTCGTTTTGTTGTGGTCATATGCGCTCACACGTACAAAAATTAAAGGATGATGAAAGCACAAATAAATCTATAGCCAGAAGGAGGTGAAAATCTAGTGCAAATAAAAATAGGCTTAAAAGGGATTGGAAACCTTGGATTAGGTGAGTGTTGTTTTTTTTTCTTTTTAAGGAGTTTGTCGCCATTTTTTTTGTCTCAGGAACGAATTAAACTCTTTTCCATAGATTACTATGTAAAAAGGAGTCTCGCATAACGAACTTCGCTTAGTAACGAATTAGGTTCGTTATGTGAAGCACCACTGTACTCAGTTTACAGTCCTCTACCATCTGTAGAATTTTGACCCCTTAAGAAGGTTTGAGATGTTCTGTATACCAGTTTTCACATTCCTCAGACGAAATTTATCTGCATAAAATTTCGAACCATAGTCTGTACATATAACTAAACTTGAAAATGCTTTTGCTATACAGTATTTGATGTTTCAAATCATTTCTGTTCTCCGTAAATGTATGAAGGAATTAAATAAACTATGTGTTTTCCATAATGAAATTGAATTGCCACGTATGCTATTATTTTATTTAAAACAGAGAGATATACACTATCTAGCCAAAAGTAATTGGTCACTTTCGATTTTAGATGTTTTATCGATTATCTAGAAAAATACTTGACGAATTATCCTGAAATTTCAGGGGTGTAAAAAGGATATTACGCCTCATATATTTCAGGGAAGGTTTTCTCCTGAAGGCAAATAGGGGACCAGCAAAGAAGTGAACCATAAAAATAATGTTTGGAATCACTCTGTAAAAAATAATGCTTGAAATGCATTGTAGCTATAGCGTATGCTTAAGAGGCTTGTTTTACTTTTCTGTGTTCATTTGTATGAGAATAGCACGTATATTCATGGAGATATAAAGGTTTCTTTAAAAAGGTCGAAATGTTTTTGTAAGTTTTTTGTTTATAACACGCAGGATTTTCAACCCAATGCAATGCCATTTTCAGGAAACTTGACAAACTACAGTACAGACAACACCCTGCAATCGGAATAGAAAAATATTAAATATTTGATGAAATATGAGCATTTTTACTAAATAATGTTTAACTGCGCATGCGCAACCAAATTGTCTTTTGCAT
>JAHWFO010002456.1:1786381-1823804 GCA_023313115.1 Rhysida immarginata
TGGTGTTCGATCCAAAAATAAAAGTTTGGAGAAAGCCCCTTATCGTTTTGTTTATTTTTGAGAGCAACTGAAATTCAACTCATTCTATCGGCGATATCTTTCTCAATTTTCACGATATTTGCTTGGGCTTTTTATAAGAGTGGCTCTATACATTTGGCTAATAAATTATGCAAAAGACAATTTGGTAACGCATGCGCAGTTAAACATTATTTAGTAAAAATGCTCATATTTTATCAAATATTTAATATTTTTCTATCCTGATTGCAGGGTGTTGTCTGTACTGTAGTTTGTCAAGTTTCCTGAAAATGGCATTGCATTGGGTTGAAAATCCTGCGTGTTATAAACAAAAAACTTACAAAAACATTTCGACCTTTTTAAAGAAGCCTTTATATCTCCATGAATATACGTGCTATTCTCATGCAAATGAACACAGAAAAGTAAAATAAGCATATGCTACAGCTACAATGCATTTCAAGCATTATTTTTTTACAGGGTGATTCCAAACATTATTTTTTGGGTTCACTTCTTTGCTAGTCCCCTATTTGCCTTCGGGAGAAAACCTTCCCCGAAATATATGAGGTGTAACATCCTTTTTACACCCCTGAAATTTCAGGATAATTCGTCAAGTATTTTTCTAGATATTCGACAAAACGTCTAAAATCGAAAGTGTCCAATTACTTTTGGCTAGATAGTGTATATATTACATCCCATATACTATAACAATTTGTAGATGCTAATAAGTATTAAAATTTCTCAAGTGAAGCTAATATACTCATTGTTATTTGTAGATTTCTTCACCATTTGTTTTCAAGCTGCTACTCCACAGACCTTTCTTTAGGTAAATTTTAGTCAACAACAAATTTGCAAACTTCTTGAGATGACATGAATGATTGTTTTTTTTTTAATCAATTTGTATGCAAACATTTTTTCTTAATTTGCTTAAATTATTCAAGCTTGTTTTGTTGCAATGTTTAGGTATGCTGTTCTCATGTTTCAGCAGGAATTTGGGCAAAGGCTTGTGGCGAGGCCAGGGGATAAATTGTTTTGTCGTCTCTCTATTAATACACAATTATTATCCAAAGTTCAAATTATAATGAAGGTTAGTATTCTTGGCATTAAATTGAAATCTTTGTTATCTTGGTTTGTTTTTTTCCTTTGAATTTTTAATAAACAGACATGACTGCTAAAAATAGCAGCTAAAGCAATTCTAAAAGATGAGATAGACAATGTAGTAATAATCTCAGAATAATAAGTCTGCTTCATTTGGGCTTTGCTGATAAATATTAGGATGAAGCAATACGATATATTGAAAGATTTCATCAGAGCAGATTAACCAGGAAAGAGAATGAGACTGAGCAGATCAATTTTACTGAGCTTAAAGCTTTGTTTGGTTTTGTATCTCATCAGATCTCATGATTTGTCACTCATCTTAAAGTCATCTGTCAATGGTTTCAGATTGAAAAGATGGTGTGCTTGTGGAAATTGGACACAGGCCACAATTTTCCCATTACCAATGTAAAGTTAATATTTTCAATAAAGAACAAACAGCTGTTGGATTCTTTCGAAAGCATAGCAATACATCAAGTTGAGAAAACATCGATATTGAATTTAGATATGGGACCTATAATCGATACTTCATTAATCAAATATCTGACTGAAAAAAACAACCAGTAAGCAGTTTTCAGCCCATCACATATAGCCAGGATTGGCTAGTTCCCCTCATAAATAGGGCTACATTTCCTTTCATCAGGTAGTTCACTCATCGGATCTTCGGAGTCAGGACTCCTGGTTGCTGAATGATGGTAGCAATTGCTATCGAAAGAATTCTCCATCTTGTAAGGTTGTATCTTTTCAGTCTATTTTTGTTGTGGAAAAAGAGTTTTTTATTTATGTTTACATCACATTTATCCACATATTTTTTCTCTTTGTTAATTCTCTTTGTTAGTTATACACTGATATGGAAACTTTTCATAATTGTAAGACTGCATACTTCGTTGAATTCTTACACAAACTTCATTCCATGAAATATTCCTTTAGCTGACCAAAGAGATAGTAATCAGTGAGTGCCAGATCAGAATTGTAAGACTGGTGTTGTGATATAGTCCAGCCAAGCTTTGTGATCTCATCTGTGGTGTTTTGAGTGATATGTAGCCAAATGTTATTGTGTAATAGCAAAATATTATCCTTCTGCTAATGCTGTTGAAACACAACTCAGTTGAGGTTGAAGTTTCTTTAGGGATTTCACACATGCATCAGAATTAATGGGGATTCTTGTGGCATGATGTCATAACTTTTCCTGCTGACTAGGGAACCTAATGGAGTGATTATAAAATTCTGAACTGAAACTAATATACCGGTAGGTAACACCTATGTCCATTAATGTATCGATTACAAAAAAAATTACGTGCCAAGGTTCATACTCAAAGATTTTATAAGAACATTAAATAACCATATACAGGATGTAGAGGAAATTCTTGAAACGGTCCAATAAGTTTAGATGAGCACTTACTCTAGGGGGACTGGGAATACTTTTATTCAATTGGGCACGGCCACTTTCCTATAGAAAGACTTGACTTTTATGGCTCTAGCATCTTTTGTTCTAAAGTTATTCGATTGTTTTGGGAATTTCCTCTACACTCTGTATATGGGCATTTAATGTGCCTATAAAATCTTTGAATATGAACCTTGGCACGTAATTTAATTTTATAATTTTTAATATATACAGGGTTCCCACATTCTGGAAAGTCAGGGATAGTCAGGGAAATGAAACGTGGTCAGGGAAATAGATTTTACTGAAGACATCTATACTTACATTTGTCCAGTTACGGACCAGGAGGCAAAAATTCTTGAACAAGCCTCGTAATACTGATACTAATAGTAATTTTATATAATGTGACAACTACCGTAATAGTAGTAGTAGTAGTAATAATAATAATAATAATAATAATAATAATAATAATAATAATAATAATAATGTAGCAACAACAGGGATACAATCCACCGGATAAACCGGAAGATGAGGCCCTATGTTGCCCCCCAACAGGCCGAAGCCCAAAGCGGGGTTAATGATACATATAAAATAGATTAATAAAGAAAAAAAAAAGATAATAGGAAAGTTATAATAATGATACCAAACACCGGCCGAGTCAGACAAAAGATTAGTAAAATAATAATAATAAATAATGATAATAATAGTAAAATAATATCAATTAATAAGTAGCAACAGGGATAAAAAAAACAAAAACAAAAAAAAACATCAAACACGCACACACTCACGCAGGCAAAGAACTAACTAGTTCCAAAAAGGAACAGCGTTTATCAAAAAATATATCCAAGTGGGGGAAGGACTTATTGAGAATATCTACTAGTTTGTTTGCAGGATCAAGGTTCATGACATTCGTCCTTCTTTTCCCCAAAAAAAATCAAAGGTTGACGGGATCTATTGGAATTTGGAACCCGAAAGCCAATGAGACTGAGAGTTTGAGGAGAAAAAATACTCCCATTAATTATCTTTAGTAAAATTTTAAGTAATATTTTATTAAAAATGAATTGCAAATTAAATAATGAGGCCAGGGAGGCGGAGTCTGTGATTTTCTCAGTACAACGAAAACGATAAAAACTCAGCAGCTTCACTTGTAGATGGTCAAATAACTGCGTACTGCCTGAAAACCAAATCCATGGGGCATACATAATCTTAGATAAAACAAAAGATTTATATAACATAAGAAACGTGTCTTGTCTCCTAAAGAAACCAGCAAGACACTTGATAATACCCACACGCCTGCTGGTTTCCACTAACAAAGAGTCAAGATGATCAGAGAAATTTAATTTTGAATTAAAAATCACACCGAGATCCTTAATCGACGTTCTACGCTGAATAGAACTGAATAATAATAATAATAATAATAATAATAATAATAATAATAATAATAATAATAATAAAATTGTGTCTGAAAAGCTGTTGTAGAGACAGTTTTTTTTTAAAAAAATTACGATTTGGTCAGGGAAATGAAACCGTCGATGTCAGGGAAAGTCAGGGATAGTCAGGGAAATGAGATACAGATTTTCTGTGGGAACCCTGTATATAACTTTTTTATAATTGATATATTATTGGAAATAAGTGTTACCTATATTAGTTTCAGTCCAGAATTATCACTCCATGAGGTTCCCTAGTGAGAGCAATTTTTGAATTTCTTTTTCTTGGGTGATTTTTCATGATGCTACTCCATTGATTGCCTCTTTGTTTCATGTTCAAAATGATGCAACCATATTTCAAATCCCATCACAATTTTCGCAAGAAAGTTATCACTAACAAGGGCCCCACATAGCCTAACCGCTTTAACAATGGAGTCCTTGTAATGCTGTGTATGCTGAAATTGTTTTGTTTTCGCGGTTTATTTTGAAAGAAACACAATTTCGCACTCTTATTTTGCAAGCATCTATAGTAACTTCAGATGAGTAACATATTTCAATTTGGTGGAAATCTGTGACACACATGTTCGAGGGATTCCCTTGTAAGTGTGTCAAATGTTTTCTGCATACAGTTTTTCAAATTTCTTTGTTGGCATTCAACAACCTTGGAACCCACCTGGCACAAACTGTTTCAGTCCGAACTGTTGCAGTATTCAGTCATATACACAGCAAAAGTCTTAATGATGTAGCAGCAGAATACACCATTTCCGATGGTGTATTCTGCTGCTACATCGGCATCATTTCCATTGCCATCACATTCTAACATTGATATTATCATTGTAGATTTTATATCATTAGTGTCTACTTCCATAACGACATGGGGAAAAAAAAAACAAACTTAAACAAACCTGACAATAACTAAAAAAAAAAAAAAAGAAGTTTGAAGACATCTAAAAAAAAAAAGAAGTCTACTTCCTGTTTATTATGTAAAGTTATGGCCTATCATAACTGCAAATCATTCTGTATACACTTGTTTTCCCAGTTTCCAGTAGGAATGACATTTTTTCCAGTTACATACCCATTTTCCAAAACCAAGTTGCTAATGTGCTACACATCGTCAAGTGTTGGGATCATAAAAATGGATTCATGTTTCATCCATTGTGACAATATATTCTAAATATTTGGTGGTACCTGTGTTGAAACCAATCTAAAATTGCATTTGAGACCTCCTCATGTATGTGTTTCAGTATTCAGTTGCCTCTGTAATTTCAGGTTGGTAAAAATAATTTTCGTCCACCGCCTAAAGTAGAGTCTTGTGTGGTTCGAATAGAACCAAGAAATCCTCCTCCTGACATAAATTTCCAGGTAAATACTTGAGTAAAATTATGTTATTTTTACCACAGTTTGATTCGATTTTAATATAGCCCTTTCTTTAAGGAATGGGATGGATTGGTGCGATTGGCATTTGTCAGAAAAAATAAAACCCTCAGTGCAACTTTTAAGTAAGTAAATGATAAATTATATGCTGTTTGAAAGTTTATATGCTAAACTATTAAGCTTCTAATTTTGTTTTATTTCTATCTAGACAAACCATTGTCATAGAAATGTTAGAAAGAAATTACAGGACCCATTGCTCAGTAAAAAACATTGTATGTACTATATTTATGTTAATGAAATTTCTATTAAAGAAAGCCAAAGGTTTCTGGACATTCACAATCTGGCAATATCCATTACTACTATTTTGTCAACAGCTAGTAATAGAAGCAAACATGCACATGTGGTTGACATAATTAGCAGAAATGTCATACTACCATGTGATGTTTTCAATTATGTAACTGAAAACATCATTTTTGCCTGTGAGAAATATCTGTAAGAGAAGGCGTAGCCCTTTCCCTACCTGAGTACACAACCGTGTACTCAAATTTCTGAGAGCTCTCTTTCTTAATCTATTATCTTAACAAAGCAAACATTGCATTCATGTTACTTATAAGACACCATATGGCAGTCTAGTTCAATGCTATGATGCAGGAACGTCAAATATTCCGAGCAGCAGAGCACAGAAATGTTGTAAAGAAAATTGCCAAGGAAGATCAAGATGGAGATGTAAAAAATGTAAAATTGTTTTGTGTTTAAATAAATAAAAACTGCTTCATGTATTTTATAATTGATTTGATTGTTCTAAACATTTTCATAAGAAAAAAAAAACGTTGTAGTTGAATGTCATTTATTGTAGTTGTTCTTTACACACACTACTAAAGTGCACAGGCATGCATAATCAAATATAATCCTTTAGGAAGTAGCTGTGGTTTTAATTTTTTGTCCTTAAACTATTTGAATCTAGTTTTATACAGATCTGAGAATTTCAAAATTTTTACTTGATTGCAAATTAATTCGGTAGGGAAAGGGTTAAAACAGACTATTATATGCCATTGAAAATTACCAGGTTTTGGGGAGGCTACATTGTAGCTCTTTCTGATGCAAAATTTAGTTATTCCCAAATTATGTGTATGCAACAGGGAATCTTAGTATTTTGACAAATGGTATCATCAAAGCTGGTGCCTTGTCTGGAGAAAATCCCTGAAAGTCAGTTTTGCCACGTGCTTACACAATTCAAAACATTCCTTTGCAAGATCTTAATGATAGAAAGATTTCTAAAATCATCTCCTGTGCCAGGCTATAAAGGTAAGCCAGGAGGCTAACAGGTCACTTCTTGTTCATATGCAAAACCAGACTTTATCCTAATTTAATGAGTGGTAGAAAACTTTTTAAATTTGTATAAAATTCTTGGATGTTATCTTGAATTTTTTTTGTTCTTGTTCTAAACAAGAAGAACGACAGGAAACCACTAATCCACATTAAGAGTTTGTAACCTGCCTCCATTTCCTTCTATCCTTGTTCTGACTTTACTAAATTTAAGATAGTCCAAGGGGCTGCAAAAAAGGTTGCTGTGGACTTTGCTTGTGACATGCCTGCTCAATGTCAGAGGATTGCTGAGCACTGGAAATGAATGTTGTGGAGTGTTTTGAAGGAGAAGTGTGCACGACTTTTTATTTTAGTCTACACAATCCATATCATCGAAAGTTTGCAATTATTTGATTATAAACAGTGGTGTAGTTAGAGTTTAGGCTACCTGGGGCAGTTTCTCAATTTGCCACCCTCCTGGCCTTGAGCAACAAAATAATAAACATCAAAGTTGCTAAAACAAAAACTCTAGTTTTAAAAAAACGACTTTTCAATGCAGTAGGCCAATAATGCCACCTCTTGAAAGGGCCACCTGCTATGCCCCTGTTTGTAAGCCATGTCTCATTTCTTAATTTTTGTGGCTGACTTTACCACTGTTTGTAGTGGAAGAATGTACTAATCCAAGAAGCATTCTGTTGACATAGTTGAAAATGTGTAGTGGGCCGAGGCCCTATTAACACAGGACTTTCAAATTTCCTCAGAGCTTCTAGTGTCCAGATACTTTAGGCAGGTTGATGAAGTTCTTTTGATATCTTTTTGTAACTGAATGTTTATTCTTTCAGCAAATTCCTTCAGATTTTGATGCAAAGAAAAAAATTGAAGAAATACTTCATGAAAACAACTTTGATACAAAAAGGCCGAAGAATATGGATGTAGATGATTTTTTAATGTAAGAAAAATCCATTTATGTCCAGTTTATACAACACAAAACTTTTCCATAGTTGTTTCAAATTCTACGAAATATGGGTATATCTCATTTAATGTCAATATTTCATTCCCAAAAACTTGACCGTTCTATGAGAAAACTTGAAAGAAAGGGGAGCCTATTTCCCATTATGGTATTTCCAGTGGGAAAATTTACATTGCTTTGCTAAAAATTTCCAACCTGTTTCCTAAGATATTTCTGAAATAATAGAAATTCCTTTATAAGGAACAAGATAGTAAAATTCCTTTATACAGGTAATATGCTATTATATGTTAGAATATAAAATGCTCTAATCATTGCTTCCTATTCACCAAATGATTAATACTGTGAACCAACAGTTGCTTCCTACATGCAGTAATGTGTTCCATGTCATAAACATTGTTTAGGATGTGGCATTAAAAACACCAAAGAAGTTCATCAATTTTTGCTTCATTATAAATGAAATATTGGATAAAAATTTGAATGTTATTAAAAAAAATCAACATGTTCTCATTAATGTTAACTCTTTCACTGCATGAAACTAATATATCCACCCAAAATTTCTTTACCATTATCCGTAGAAAGTGGATTCACTCCATAACTTTTTGTAAAAATTCTCATTGTGCTGTAAAAAATGGATACTTCACGTCAGGAATGACCATAAAATTTAATTATGCAATGAAAGTATTAAGCAGGAAGACATTCTGTGAGGTATGCCTATATAATTGGGTATCAAATCCAAAAAAAGTGTTAATATATATATATAGATTATAAGTTTAGATTAAGATGTCACACATCAATTTCTTTAATGTTTTCTGCATACCACACATTGAAGCCAATTAATGTTTGATGTTTTTCTTTACATCACATGAATCATAAAGGTAATTTAAAAAGATACTACGTATATGTACACCCGATGCCAAAAGCGTTTTCGCATAGGTGAAATGATGTTTGGCGTCCTTGCAATACATCAAGCTAGTAAAACTAATTGGCTTTAAGCCAGTAAAATTAATGCAATTTGAACTCTACTTCTTGCCTGAACTGATTAATTTCACTGGTTTAATGTTTTGCAAGGAGCCTGAACATTATTCACCTAAGTGAAAAATCTTTTGGAATAGGGTGTACTTAATATCAGATTAATATTTTTGGATAAAACGTCAAAATAAAATTTTGAATAACATTTTGTTGTGATCATGCACTCAATAGTGCATTCCATGGCCATGTTTTATAGGAGTTCCATGATATACACTCAAAGGGTAAATTCATGAGATAGCAGCATGCAGATTGAAAAGTGCTGTCACCTACACATGATGACATGGACTAATCGAAAACAGCATATGATGATTGTGTCCATGTACAATTTATCTGCTTGTATCCCTGTTGTTGCGACTAAGGCAAGGCAACAAGAACTATCAGTGTTCGAATGTGGCATGATAGTGGGTGCCAACACATGGGGAATGCCATTTTCGAGGTTGTTCAGAAATTCAACATTCTGCGATCCACGGTATCCCATGTGTACAGGGAATGCCTTCTGGAAGGCATTACCACCCATCAGGGACAACGCAGTTGCTAATCGTGACCACAAACATCTGGCTAGAAATGGCCATTCTAACATATAATCCATAGCATATGAAATCACTGCTTCCAGACCCATATCCAACAAGTTGGTACAGCATGCTTTTAACATCCATGGGTTGTGGTAGGACAAGACCCACAAGACCCCTCAACAACACCACCACTGGACACAGCACATCACCTGGGCTCATGAACATGTTACATGGACCTTGCAAGACTGGAAACTGGTTATGTGGTCCAACAAATCAGAGGTCCAGTTTTAATGGACTGATGGAAGGGTCTAGTTATAGTACAGATCCTGTGAAGTCCTGGATTCGAAGTTGCCAACAAGGCAATGTGCATTTTGGACAATTCTGTGGTATCCACATAGTGGCAACAGTTTGGGGGATATCCTTTCTTATTTCAGTATGGCAGCATGCACCTGCTCAAGCAAGAATCTAATGGTACGATCTAAAGTATACTTTACAGGAATTTTGGTGTTATTTTATACAATATTGTATAACAAAAAAACAACAACAAAAGCTGGGGTCTGAGCTTGGTCACTTTCCTCTTTTAGTTGCTGTTGTAGGTGCTTTTGCATGGCATGGTTTGGGTCTGTTAGTGACATACAGCACATTATTCAGGTTTTTTTTATTTTGATTGCTTCACTGAATTTATTGGACAATGTTTGTATAATTTATTCTCATATGTGACTGGTATTCCGTGCAGCAAGAATATAAAAAAAAATGGTTATTGAATAACAGTAAATAATTTAGAAACTTACATGAAATAATTAAGATAGATGTTTCAGCCAATGAGCTCGATAAACTGGAGTGATCACCTCTGCAGTTGCTGCAGACTAGAAATAAGTAGTCGATAATCTGGTTTCACTCGAACTGCTTATCAGCTTATTTTGATACTTATTTAAGGAAATGGTCAAGTGAATTTTTTTCAACGTTTTTACAACCAAAAGCAGCGCAATAGTTAACCACTTTTTCACTGCCTGTCCTTGCAGACTAGACATAAGTAATTGTTAAAATCTAGCTTCACTTTGATGCTGGCCAACAAACCACAGTGATCACTCCAGTTGTTTGAGCTCACTGGTTCCAGCAAACTCCTTGTCAGATTAGAACATGTTAAAAACAGGTCAAGGCTTTGAAGGAGTGGGCAATCATACTGCTCTCAGAATTGATGGATAGTATGGCACAATGTCTGTAGTTGTCATTATGGCATATTTCTAAATTATTAAAAATATTGTAAATAAAGAATGTCTCTCCATCATATGATCATTGCATTTGATTATCAGGAGTAGGATAATGTCTCTTTTTATGTGGTGAATAAGATTAAATTTATGTGGTGCATATTTCATGCAAATTCAGGGTTTTCCTGGATTGCACAAAGCATACACATACAAGTACCGAAGGTGTATGCAACGAGCTTTCAAAATTTAGGGCTTCCTTGTTGTACATATATGAACAGCATATTGATTATATACAAGTAGTGAGCTTTCAGCAACAATTTCCTTGATATCTTCCAGTGAAAGTCTTTGGAACAAACCATCTGTTGTTCAGGGAGATGGAAGCTACAACTGCTTGCTCTTCTGCCTTTCCATCCCTTAGCATTTGCACCCTCTAGCTGTGGAATCTCCCCATTTCTTTTCTTGCGATTCACTTAGGCCCATCTAATGAATTCAATTCAATTCAATTCCATTCCATTTCATTTTCACCTTTTGATACCTTCTTCACGGGATATATTTTATTAAATGTGAAAAGCAGCACATTCTTACTTTTGCATTGTAACGTGTAAGAATGAGTATCTGTGAAGTATCATATCAATTTCTTTTCAATTAGAATTTCAAAGAAAATTGTTAGGCATTCCTATTTCCTTTAATTTCTATAGATTTATTTTATGCGACTTTAGAAAAATATGGGATGTGTGCCTAATTTTTCAATATAAGTTAAGTCTTATTGCGCGTTTTTTTTAATGCTATTTTTCTGTAAACATATCTACTGCATAAAAAGAGACTTGACTGTTTAATGGTTCATAAAACATCTTCTGTTATATATTTTTCTTCTAATCTTCAATTTGCTTTCCAATTTTTATGTTATTTAACACATCATAGTAGTAAATGCAAGAATAGTTCTGTATAGCAGGTGTTATGTTTGCTATGTGACCAGCAGTGATGCAACAACAATTTTTAGATTCTTTAAACATCACAAATATGCAAATAATGTTAATTTAAATGCAAAATATGACTTGATGGTTTTCTTGTTTTCTGCATTTTTCTGGGCTTATATGGGTAGGGAAAAATCTTTATAAATAATTTTAAATACATTCTTAGATTGAATAAGAATCAGAGATTTGATTCCCCGTTTTTTTTATTTTTTTATTTTTTTTTTAACTTAGGTTGCTGCACACGTTCAATGCACAAGGATTCCACTTTTCCTGATCCCTGTTTATTGAATTTCTTTTTAAGTAATCACTATATTGAACATATTCTAAAATGGTATCAAAATAAACTTAATTTTTTAGAAATGCAATTGTATTATCAAGTTTTTGATAGTTTAAAGTGAGGAAGTGCAGAATTGTGTATTAGCAGTATATGCTGCATATAAATTAAGAAATTAAATTGAAGAATGAATGAAGTGTCATTTATGATAAGGATTAAAAAAAAAATGTTTACTTGGGGAGCATGAGCCAGAATTGGTATTGTGTATGTCTGTGCACTCTCTATCAGTATGGCACAGCAGTCATCTTATTTGCCTTTTTCCACCATAACTGCCAGATGGACGACTACTATGGATGTGTCTTGATAGACTCAAGAAACTCGCAATAGTAGAGTTTTTTCTCACTGGGTCGTTTCAGTAATGCTGTGATCCCCACGAGAAGACAGTCCCGGAGCCTACAAAATGATCTCCTCTTACAAGATCATGCAGTATCATCGGAAGCTATTTTGTATTGTTTAAAGATGGCTGCAACCGTCAAGGGTTGTGTGGGTATTGTGACATTTGCAGAGCTTATGGTGTGATATTATAACATGTCGACGTCTGCTTTCAACAACATTAACAGAAAATTACAGCCAGTGCTGAAACTGAACAAGAAGTCCTGAAACAGCGTCGGAAGAAAATGCAAACAGCATTTCAATAGGATATTAGTCGTAATCCTCACTGGAGGTCACCAGCCGCAGTTAACCTTCACTACATCTATCTATCTATCAAAACAAACCCTATATAAGTAGTAGAATTCAATGGGATGAGTTTAGTAGTCATTTGGGGGGTGGGGGGCTTTCATTTGGTGCAGATTCTTAAAGAGCAGTGTTAATACAGTCCAGAAAGAAGTATTTACTAGCTTCCATGGCAGAGGAATAGCACACAAGCCCAAGATAACAAGACAAACCCAACAGGATGGAAAATCTGGTAATGTAGGTCTGCAATCTAGACACTTGACCAAGGTAAACAATATTCAGGAGTAATGAATGCAGGTTTATGCGTTTCCAGTCTTATAGTAGGGTTTGAAATAAAATTTAATTTCCAAATGCTTCATATACAGGGTTATACAGTACAGTTTCCAACCTTTTCTAGTTCAATAACAAAAAGAACAAAAGATTTTTAACATTTTAAACCTAAACATTTTTCATGGTATTGGGTTTTTTTCCTATTCTAAATATAGAAACATTTTACTTTTGCTTGCTTAAATCATTAAATCTGCAATTGTTCTAGTAAGCTGGAAACCTACATAACCCAGCAGTGCTCTGGTCCTGTATATAGTACCAAGATAGTACAGTATCCCTATCTGCAGAGATAAGTGGATAAAATGCAGTCATATATGTTATGTAGTTCAGATTAACTGGAAAAGGTTTAAAAAAATAAAAATCTTCCATAAATTGTACTGGGAGAGAGTCAGCATTGCAAGTGAGAGAATTTGCATAACTTGGACATGGTTTTTTAGTGTTAATTGTAATGTCAGTTATACTTTACCATCTTCTAGTCCATGATTAAAGAAAATTTGCTTCCTTATGATTAATTACCGTAATTTTCGCTATATTGTATGCCTCCCCAGAAAAAAAAAATTATTTTTTTAAATCATATTTTCATTGCTTTCATTATCAGAATATTGAACAATATTTGTTTTATAGAATAGTAAGACCCCGACTTACATCATTTATAAATTTCCACCACTGTTTTGGTGTTATGAAGCTTGTTTCGTACTTACGCCCAAAAAAAATTATAAAAAATGCAAACTGAATCATCATGCAAACTAGCCAATTATGATAAACAAAGCTCTAAGCCAATGGGCACTAAAACGGGAACGCCTAAATTTAGACACAAGTATTGAAGATGTTGATGATCCTTCTAATAAAGATCTTGTGATGGTAGAGGAGGAAGTTTTAGGAAAGAATGTGTTGCTGATGAAGATGAGGGAGTGCCAGTTAACGCATTTGCTTTCTGATGCTTTTAACCACTTATAAGCTGCAATGGCTATTTTTCAAGCAAATAAACCAGACTCTGAACGCAGTCCTCGTGTAAATAGAGGAATGAGAAATTTCTATCAGTGCTACAGACAATTGTATGCCTAAAAAGTCAAGCTTCTGTTCAAACATCTCTTAACAAGTTTTTAAATAAAGATTACAAAATAAGAATCTTGGATATATTTTTTTGTCCTTATACAGACAAACATGTATTTGCATTATTATACGTGCGGTTCAAGTACACGCACAGGAAATGTTTCGACTTACATCACACATTCCAGAAACCAATTAACGACACAAGGCAGGGTCTTACTGTACATAGTAATGCTTTTTTATAACTATTTTTTTTTCCTGCATATTATATACTGAAAATTACGGTATCCATTACATTTTATAATCAGTGCTTAAAGGTAAAAAATGTGCCCTCTTTCTTGGAACATGTAGTCTTGCAAATTTCTTTGATATTGTCTAAATTGGAGTTTCCTACAATGAATATAATTTGGATTATTAAAGGAGGGAGATACTGGGGGATTTGGTGGCACAAACAGGGTGACGATCTGCAAAGATTTGGGAACCACTGCTGAAAATGTAATTTTCCCCATTTCTCATGCTAACCAATCTGTTGCAGCTAACTAGACACCCAATAAACATTTATCTATCTTTGTACAGATTATATTTTCTGCTAAATGTCAAAAGTTTTAAAGTGTTGAGCAATTAAGCAATCATTTAATACTTAAACTGCATTGGCAATTGTATCTATACCTACATACTTATGGGTGATGATCTCTACATTACAGAAGTTTACTTGAGTGACTAGATAATATCAAAGATATTTTTACATGTTAATCTCAATAAATCTATGCAATTCTTCAGATGAATCTCCTCAAAATCCTTACTGACTGCAGAAATAATCTGACAGTTTAAGATGATAGATTAAACAAATCGGCACTAAAGATAGTGATAGTTACATAAATAGAGGCATTTAAAGAAAATATCAGACTACATTAGGAAGTGCTTTGGCCGTAACTGAGGTAACTTTTAATGGCATTTTTGAAGACTTGAGAATAATCACTCGTGCATCATTCTGCTGTCGTACTAGCCATTCATTTTCCTATGCTCAAGATAGATAGTGGCTGAAGAAAATGGAAATTGTCCTTCTACCAATTAACCTTTGGCAGCATGCTTTTATAGATGCATGTACTTTTTGTTTTAGATAACACAATGGACTCTTGTTCTTAGGCTGTTGTTGTAGTAACAACAAATAATGGTGCATCACCAGTGATATGAAAGCAATAGATGCTCTTGCCTTTATGTAACTGGTTACAAATACAGTATGTGGCAACAATTTCTTGCAGATGTCAAGGATGTGATCTTTTAATACTTCTTTCTTGATTGCCATGACAGCTGCTATCATTTTAGCATGCAAACAACTGTCAACTTCATGATTCTTATATTTTCAAACAAAATTATTTCTATGTGAAATACAAGCTTTATGGAATCTCAAAAATCCCAAAGAATTTTGGTCCAATTCCATAGCTATTAATGCATTATTTATCTAATTTAAACTTTTCTGTTGGACAAAAATGAACACCAGACCTGCCAACTATAAACCGGGTGATAGTAAATTAGTAGGGTAAAATAAACGTATTGATAACAAATTTATGTCTAAATTAGTTTTACGATAGTACTATTCGCCAGGAGATTTTTACGATCCGTTGGGTTATACAGGGTTGTGCATAACCTTTTGCTAGGGGTCTGGAAAATAAACAAAACTAAGTGGAATGTTCTGCGGTTGATAATCAAAAAGTACGTTTAGTTCTGCTTTTATCACATCAATATTTAGTGTGGCCACCACCTGCTTCTCGAACAGCACGCATCCGTTTCGGGTAGGAGCGGAGGAGTGTCTCAAACAGAGCAGTATCGTACTCCATGTCCTTCAGCACAGATATCAGGTGTCCCATTACGCTGCTCTATCCATGAAACGCTGCTCTTCACTGTCATTTATTAAACCAGCCATATTTGTTTGATACCAATAGACGCACAATGAACTACTCTCTGCCGAAGCGTCATAAGAGTGTGCTACAACGCTGCGGTTTAAGTCGCAGCCCCCTAGCAAAAGGTTATGCACAACCCCGTACATGTATCGTCAAAATCCACGCGACACCTGGTGAAACCAGGCGAGTTGACGAGTATGGAATACCAAATTGTGCACAGTGTAATTAATAAAAATTCACCAACGACCCAAAGTATGACTATCGACTTAATAATTACTTTAGTTTGTTCAGTGTGCTACCAGAATAGCTCTAATGTGGCAACATTGCAATATTCCCTCAAAGCAGATTCCTGTTGCTCCTGTGTACCATGAGTGTATAAATGACAGCTGGCATACGGTAACTAAAGCACTATATAAAGAAAGTATGGACTGCTGGTTGCAGGCAGCCATTTTGGTTCCTATTTCATATGATGACTGCTGCTTGTTGCAGGAAATTCAAACTTGCAGATTGAACACTTTTTTTGAAGGGAAATGTACCTCTGAAGTTTGAATTTGCTGCAAAACAAGAAGCAATCATTATATGAAACAGGAATCAAAATGGCTGCCTATAACCAGTAGGTGAATTTGTTAAGTCAGTTGACAGTTTATCAGAGCTGCAAACGTTCGGTAAGTCAGTAGTGATGTCATTCCAAGTCCACCGTCTCCCCTCGCGCGGGGGAAAAGTCCGAATAACAATATAACCTTCATTGTTCCAACAAACGAAAAATTGCTGATTGTTAAAATCCAAGATGGAAACAATGAAAGCTACATTGTTATTCGGACTAAGATGATCAGGTGACTTTTCCGTGCCAGGGCCAGTCTTTCTCGTGGGCTACGAAGTCCACCCGAGTGGTACACTTGTGTTCTTATCTCCTAGATCCGAGTTGGTCTGAGCTCAGGCGCTCTGTTTACTTTTTGCTAGCTGAGCGACTGAACCAAGTAAAATGGAGGTGTCCACGAAGCAATTTGTCTGTTTGAATTTGTATACAAATTAAAGCTTTTGGTGCATGAAGAAATTTTAATTTATTGTTAGGACATCATCAATTACAAGTGAAGGAATTAATGGAAGTTGGGGGGAAATTTTCTTCACCTTATGCTTCGCAGCCTTGCCGTTTTTAATTACAGTTGAGAGTTGTGATCACGTGCTTGGTAATTACACATCAAACTAAAGTCGGGGGCACGAGATGACCATTTCGTAGGGGAGGTGTGAGGATGTAACCATTCTAAAATAAGGGAGGGAAGGGTAAGACAGTTGGAAAGCTAAAAAACTAATTTAGGTCGGAATGGTTAGACAGTAAAACAATACCAAAGGATTAACCCTGACTTAAACCCTCTACTCCACCTCCCTATTCCCAACCTTTTTTTTTGTAGGCTAAAAGTATTTTAAATCTGATTTTCAACTAGTTTTATTTGTTTATTTTTATACACAGTTTTTAAGTACTTTTCATATGGAATAAATTATGGTTTAATAAATCTATATTTATGTATTCCTAATGTGGAAAAAAATTCATACAAATGAAAACATCCATTCAACCAAATAGCAATGACAAAACTTTAAATTTTTAAAGTAAAAAAACAAATAAAAATGACAATAAGAAAATATATTTTATAAATAAAATTTTGCACAATTGCAAATGAAAATATTAAGAGTCTACTTATAATTCCAAACAAAAACAGAGAAAGAATTGAAGAGGTTCTACTCCCCCTACTTCGTCAAGTAACATTTCAAAGGATTCATCATAGACTACTGATACATCAAAACCCTTTCGACCTAAATTAGTTTTTTATAGCTTGGCAACTTGGGAATGGGGGTAGGAGAGGAGGAGCAATACCCTTCCCTCCCTTATTTTAGGATGGTTACATCCTCACACCTCCCCTACGAAACGGTCATCTCTTGTGCCCCAGACTGTAGTCTACAGTGATGTCATCATCGTCCAAGATCTCAGTCCTTTTCTGGCTGACTGACTTACCGAATTTGCCTAGTTGTCCATACTTTATATAGTGCTTTAATGATCAACACTTTTTTGCCTGGTAGTGAAAATTGAAGTTAATTTTTTTTTTCTGTGGGGGGGGGGGGGGTTAAATGAAATATTAATCTATCAGGAAAGAAATTAAAATTACAGATTACAGGAAAGAAATTAAAATTATTGGGTTAATGCAGAAGTTCCTAACATTTTTTTCCCTTTGCTAAGTCGAACAAAATGCTATGAACTTAGGCATCACTATTAACCTTCTTTATTGATTAAAGAAAATTAAGAGTCAATATGCATGATCATTTGATTCCATTATAAAAAAACCTGAATATTTGAGAAGGCCTGCAGACAAAAGGTGTATACATTGTTACATCATCAAGCGGGCAATTTTAGGGCTTATTATTGGTAGAAATAAGATTAACAGGAGCATGACGATGTAACGTATACACCTTTTGTCCACAGGTCTTCTCTCTAGGCGTTAGCTTACAACCTACAAATGACGAAACTACAACTGAAAAGGTCTCTCTTACAACAGTTAGATTAAAGGTAAATTCTCCAGAAAAACTTGCCTAGAGTGCTCTCTCTATACCATGTACAGTTTGTAGCGGGGAACAATATTTTTCCTATAAACATGGGTCCGGAAATGCATCCTTACAGAGATAATGCAACTTGTACGAGGTAGGAATGGATGTGTGTTACCCAGATGGCAATGGTAGGGTCCATGTAAATTAGGATTTAACATGTAAATTGTTCGTGTTCTTCTCCTTTAAAAGAGGAATCGAAACATGCAACTCCATTGTTGTACAATGGATCGCTTGACTAATGCGGAGCTGGCAGACATGCATCTCGTCTACGGCGATGACCTTATAGCTAAAATTGTTACCGCTTGTGGAGAAGTCTGATTCTCCTGACATCTTCACCAGAGTTCGCGAAAATCTCGTCTGCAGACTAAACACCTGCATCGAAGCTCAGGGTTGGCATTTTGAACACCTACTGTAATGTCATTCCTACCTCATACAAGTTGCATAATCTCTGCAAGGATGCATTTCCGGACCCATGTTTATAGGAAAAATTTTGTTCCCCGCTACAAACTGTAAATGGCATTTCATTCTTGGCCTACCTTTCTGAATCACCCTGTATAGAGGGAGCACTGTATAATTTTTTAATTGTAATATTGATCAAGGGAAATAAAGTATATCTAAAAAAAAAAACAAAAAAACTTTGATTTAAACCAATATTTCATTAAGAAATATGCCTCAAAAGATTGAAAATTTGCTCTCCGGTCCTCGCCTCCCTGCTCTTGAGGAAATCGGCAGAACAAGACTTCCTCTGCCAGAATCTTCTTTTGATTCTCGTCTTGAACACAAAATTTCACTAACCCGTTTTCCATGCAGAATGTGTTCAAACTATTCTGTATTTGGATTGAAACAATGATAGAAACTTCAGCCCTGCAATTCACGATTCCAAAGCACCTTTGCATTCCTTGTTACGTCACAAGGACCAGAAAAATGGCATCCATCTTGATTGCAGGGGTAGAATGAAAGTTTCTTCAGTATATTTAATGAATTAGAGTTCAATTTGAAAAATTTTATATACAAGTGACTATACCTTTAATGTTTTAAGCAAAGTTGTAATTGACCACAGAATTTACCTTTAAAGGTAAGAAATAGTAAATTGAATGTTTATAAGGTATGATAAAAATCTATTGTTTACAGAAATGAAATATTAAAAATTGATAAGATAATGCTAGGGAATGGATTTATTCAATTCTTTGATATAACATTGAAAATCAATAATGACTATAGAAATTTTCAAAACTTTTAACTTACATAAACAAATAAAACACCACGATTACTAAAAATATCACAAAAAATATTTTTTTTTATTTTGTAGTCTAATCCTTCCCGTATATATACACATGTGCACAAATATTTAATTTCTTTTCTTTACGCAATATTGTCATTAGGCTTATCATATCGGTCTTTATGTTTCTTAGGTTTTTCATCTTTATGAGAACTTTTATGCTTACGTTTATGTTTTTTGTGTTTCTTATGTTTATGCTTATTATGGCCATGCTTTTTTCTAGACACATGTCCATTTAAATGTTCCTTGGAACTTTTCTGAGATAATTCATCTGAAGATGATGTAGTCTTTTGAAGTTTTCCACCACCATTTTCATATGCAGTCCACTGCCAACGCTCTGGTGAATGGGTCGTCCTTTTGTGATGATTAGATCGAGAACTTTTGTCGTAATGCAAATGCTTGCTATGACTGCTCTTCGACCTGCTCTCTGAACTCATCCTTGTATAAGAAGAAGAGCTGCTACTTCTTGATCTGTAATACTTATGTTCTATATCCCTTACACTTTTGCGTTTTTTCTGCCTTGGTGAATGATATTCTCGTTCTCTACTGCTACTAGAACTCCGGTTTAGTTTTCTGTATTTTTTTTTTTTTTCTTTATGTAAATTCAAGTAAGCATTCTCTTCTGTGGAGTCGTCATTGGAATCTGAAACTAAATCTATTATTAATGGTGACCGATCCTTCATTGGTTTAACGTAACCTACGATATAGCATTCATCTTCATTGGAAGAATCGCTTTCAGATGATTCTTTAATTACTATAGTGGAATGGTTAACTCCACTGGGACCAGGTTGAGGGGATGGTGTATGATAAGTTGGAAAATTTTCAGATGTATTGGAAAAGCTCTGTCCTGGCGAATTCCAACTTGGAGAAATTGAAACATTTGATAATGTTTCCCACCTTTGAGGTATACTAATTTCAGATAAAAAAGTTTTAACTCTGCCCAGGACAGGATTATGATAAGTCTCTGAAGTTCCACTGCCATTGCCATTTAAAGCATGAGAAATAGTACTAGTGACGTTTACTTCATCCTGACTTATAGTATCGACAATTACTGATGAAGTATTTTCAGGTAATAGATTTGTAGAATCACTAGTGTTAGTGTGACTGGTAGAATCAGAGGGTGATAAAATTATTACATCACTGTCCCTTGATGAGCTTACTTCTGTACTACCATTTTGATAAATAACATGTCGATCATAAGCAGCCATATCCCACGGAGACCGAGCAAAATTATAAAATTCATGAATGAAATGATCAGTTCTGCCAAATATGTACGTACGTACATGTTCACGAAATTCTGGGCTTCGAATTTCATAACGTTGAATAAGAGAAAGCATCAATTCTAACACAAAGGATATCTGGCTCTCGTGATTGCTGAGCAAAACCACCAACTCTCTGTTTAACCATGGTACAAGACGATGGGTGCAAGCAGGATTGGCATGGAAAAAACTTGGAGAGACGTTGCGGAATCTTGAACGTGTGATTTGCATTTGCTCAATAGGTAAAGCCCACCAATTTTGTTCGTAAACAGTTTGCCGGAATTCACTATTTGAAATACAGGGTCTGTTCCACACAGAATTGAGATAATATGGTCTATTCCATACTGGATTGCCTGGGCGATGGACACGACCAAGAAGCAAACGCTCCAAAGCAATTTCACATCGTCTTTCCTGGGTGAGTGTCGATCGATAACGAAATCGCCTGCCCTCAGGGCTTTCCCAAGAATTATGGGAATCTTCATTTCTTAAATGGTACTGGTCATAATCTTCAATACTTCTTACATTATGGATGATGCTTTTAAATGGCTGTTTGCACAGTGGACATTCTGGTTTGACCTGAAAATATAAATGGATTGGAAATATTTAGTATAATTTCAAAATACATTCTTAAATTTATAAAGGCATTTGTATCAAACTGAAGCAGCAAAACTCAATTGAATATGGAAAACCTGTAAAGGTATAAAAAAAAAACCCAAAAAAAAACCATGTATCTGGTATTTCATATTTCATGTTTTTTGTGGTTACAGGATTTTCCTTCTTTTAGGCCTGTTTCACATGGACAGGCAGCACCCGGAAGCTGTCTTCACACGAGCGAGTGCACGGGTCCGGAACTTCCCTGCTGCCCCTGGAGTCCGCATTGTTGACACTTCTCTGCATTTCTTTATATAAAGCAGCACTCGGACGAAAAACACCTGGATCATGTGAAGGCACTTGCTTCCACAGTGGCCAACTAGAGTGCAGTCTGGGCAAACGCCCGTCCGAGACCCAGAGATTGGTAGCAGGGAAATCCGAAAGTTTCTTTTGCCCAGGCGGGCGTTTGCCCGTGCCCAGAAAATGTGAAAGAACCTTATCTTTCCCCTGTATTGCTATTTGTCCGGGTGACGGGCAAATGCCCGGACCGTGTGAAAGAGGCCTTACAACTCAATTAAGTGATTACAAAGAAAAAATTAAGCTATTAGACACAGTTATATATGATTAAATTAAAAATGCCTTAAAATTTCAACATATTCCATATCCAACATCTTGTACTTACTTTGGACCACTCAAGTAAACAAGTAAAACAAAACTGATGAAAGCAACTGTCAGTAAACGAGTTGTTTTCTAATTTTTCCAAGCATATAACGCAACTTGCATCTGGTGAAGATGGTCTGTCTATTTTACGAGCAGAAGATTCATGCTTTGCATTTGAATTGGAGGAGTCGTCAGTTATTTTAAGTTGTTCTGGTGTGTTATCCATGATGCTCCTACAATCAAAAGGAGAGAAACAAAAATATTTAATGCAAATTAGGTATTACACAGTATTTTTAATATCACTACAAGTACATTAATATCAGTAAAGCATGAATAAATAAATATATTTTACAAAGAAAATTTGTTAAGTGGTAAAGTTTATGAAGAGGCCTGGCTAACCAGTAAACTAAACAACAAATTAATATTATTTTATTAATTTAAATGGATAATAATACCAATGCTCAAAAATCTAAACTCGTGACATAGAAATTTCCTGCTATTCCATTCTCATTACAAAAGCACAAACATTCACTATAATAAATGCCATGCCTGATAAACAACATAAATTTCACAGATGCCATTAAGGATCAGTTGCACCCAAGTCTGTAAAAAGTAGATACGGAAACATTTTTATATGCAAATCATGTCACATACACATCTATTATGCATGATTCTGGAGGTTTTCACAACAGCACCTGCTTCCTGTTCAAGTGGCAAAAAAAGCCACATTCACACATACAAAGACTAAGTATACAGCTAAAGAAATGAGTACCATGATCATGTGCTATGCTGCTACTAATGAGAATTCTGCTGTAGCTCGATTTTATCAAAACCGACGTCCAAACTGTAAAAATGTTTCAGTTTCATCTTTGAGCGATCTATTCATCCGATTATGATGCTTTTTTCTTTTTTTTAAATTATGTTCATAATTGAATGTGGAACAAGTATGTAATCAAAAATTGAAAGTGATCCATTACGGTTTAAGAGATTTAGAATATGCCCTAATTTGCATAATCGGTCATCAGAAGGTCGCCAACAGGTAGCCCACCATTTTCTATTTGCTGGTTACAACAAATTTGGGATATATCCATTTTCTCATGGGCAGGAGTGAAACAGACCTTTTAGTCACCCTGTATAAAGGCTTGTTGGGAAATTTCTTTTATCAGCAGCTTTTTTCCTTCACCTACACTTATCGGCCTTGGTGGCTCAGGCGTGATTGCCTCTGATGCCCAAATACGACGAGGATTTTTCAGGGGGAAATCCTGAGATCACGCACTTCCTTCAGAGGGGAAGTAAAGCCGTTGGTCCCGTGAGTCGTTTGCCGGCTGCACGTTAAAGAACACTTGCGAGGCAAAATTTGCGGCCCCTATAATGCAGTCCTGAAATGACCATAGCAGTTGAAAAGGACATTATTACCAACCAAACCAACCTTCACCTACACTTAAGGTGACCAGATTTTCAGTTTGAAAATCAGGGTAGGCATTTTTTTGTATCAAAATAATAATGTACAATATACATTTATTTTGAAATAAAACTATTTCAAAACACTAAAATAAGCATTTTTAAATTTTCCTTTACTTTCAGTTTTATAGCAATATTGCAAGTCACCAGTGCAAATAAAAATATTTGTTATTCGCAGTATCCTAATTTCCTTATAAACTGTGATGTCGCTGAAAACACGAAGACAAGAAATATATTGCGGACCACTTCGAGCGAATTTGTATGACTCGATCTGAGAGGGAGAGACAATATATTCAATGCAGTGTTCTAGGGGAGATTGAACCTCCCAGATGAACCAGGGGGCTACCAAACGTGTATCCTCAACAACAGTTCAGCAAACGTTACTGCGTATGGGGCTCCGCAGCAGACGGCTGGTTCGTGCACCAATGCTGACGGCTGTTCACCAGCGACAAAGACTGGCATTTGCACACCAGTACCGCAACTGGACAGCAACAGAGTGGCGAAAGGTGACTTTTTCCGATGAATCGCGATTTATGCTCCATCAGACAGATGGGCAATGGTGAGTACGGCGTTCAGCGTCAGAAAACAAACACCCTGCAACATGTGTCGCAAGGGTCCAGGGCAGAGTAGGCAGAGTTCTGGTCTGGGGAATGTTTTCATGGCATTCCCTGGGTGCACTCATCATTGTGGACGGCACCAATGGAAGTATGCAGCTGTCCTTTCGGACCATGTCCACCCCTACATGCAGATTGTGTTTCCTCAGGACAATGCGACGTACCATATTGTGCAGTGTCCGTGAGTGGTTCGAAGAGCACAAGGATGCGTTTATGGTTCTCCCCTAGCCCCCAAACTCCCCGGATTTAAACCCCATAGAGCATCTGTGGGACCACCTCAATCGGGTTGTTTGCGCCATGGATCCAAACTACGGCAGCTCGCCACAGAACTGGAGTCTGTATGGGTTTACATCCCTGTCAATACCATCCAGAACCTTATTGACTCTTCCTGCCCGTCTCGCAGCTGTCTGCGCCGCGAAAGGTGATTATTTTGGCTACTGAAAGGTGGTCACATTAATGTGACTGGACTGTTTATCTTACAGGAATCTTTACATAAATCGAAACAATCGGGAAGGAATAACCCAAATCAGGACAAAGGGTGAAAAATCCAGCAAAATCGGGACGTCTGGTCAACTTACTACGCAGCACTAAGAACTGAAGTGATTGTAAAAAGGAAACCTACAAAAGGGAATAAAGGAACAGAGGAATAGTTTAGGGTTGGCTAGATAAACAGAAGTAGACAGCACCCACTGTAAGCTAAATTGGGGGGGGGGGGGGGAGATACAGTGCATTCCATTTTAAAGGACCAGCAGTTACAAGAATCAACTGTTTATTAGGACCAAATGTTCTAGAACCAATCTAAGTATTGTCTTCTTTATTATAGGACAAGTTTGTTATTAAGACCACACAGAAGTGGTCCAATTATCTAGTGTGCACTGTATAACTGTATACTATAAAGTAACAAACATGAAAGTAAAATTAAAAAGCAATTTTAATCGACATTTCTGACCAATTGGTATACACACCCAATCAGATGGTGCATACCCCATCTATGGCTTAATGAAGCAACAAAAACATTGTGTATTTAATGAAGCAAACAAATCTTGCACAAAGGCTTTAGTTTTATTGATTTTATAATGCAACTCCTGATAATTTATGACTTTCAAAACAAAATAAGTGCAGGGCTTGAAATTCAGGGCGGATGGTGGGATTCTCGCCCAAAATTTGAAAATCGCTCCCAAAAAAACTTTCAGGAGGGAAGTTTCCCACTCATGACATTTAATCATATTAAAAGTTTTTATTATTTTTATTAATATTTTTTCTCTGTATTCTTACAATATAAGTTTTGGATACGAATGTTTTATAAGTTTTCTTAATATAACTTTGGACACTATCACACTTTTCCGTCCGTAAATCATTGTTATCACTTGTCATCTATCAGTATTGTTGAATTTTTTCATAGAGATTTAACTTTTGAACCAATGGAATTTCCTAATAAAAGTAGGAGCATAAAAATTGTCAAAACTGCAGTATTACATAATGTTAAAGTGCATGTAAAATAATGACCTTACAACATGCAAAATCGGTGATTGGGTCCATTATAAACGTAGCCAGGGCAGGTATATCGCATTGAAGCCATATAACTAACGCCAGGTTGTTGCATAGTTAATTTACGAACAATATGTGCAATGGAGCAGCAGAATAGAAACACTCAGTTCTTTGGGAAAGTGGCATCAGAAATAGACAGGACCAGTGAAAGATCTTTTGTATACCTTTGAGAACATGTTACCGAATAATGAAGAAATTGGATTCAGGAGAAGACATCGAACGCAAGGCTGGATCAGGTAGACCCAAGATACTAAAGGCTACTGATCGACACTGTATTGCAGAGTTTGCTGTTCACCATCCACAATGTAGCCGTCAAGATATTGTTGGCACATTGAGATAGCATCAGTGTACACGAGGGTAACTCTGAATTTTACCTTAGTTTATTTAGGCATAATGCTTTTCCAGTTTTTAATTTTTGTCTGCCTGGCTAGTTAATCTAGCCACTTACCTGATAAACTTTTCTGGGAAGAACAATGATTAGATTAAACTAGAGCAGGATTGTGGAAAAACATGGCGACTTTAACCTAGCTGCTGGGATAATTGATATTTTTGGGATGGATAAAATGGAAAAGCTGAATAGAGCAATTAATAGGATAAAATTGCATATTGGGGTATTGTATTACTGTCATATACATTCATGTAATAAATGTAAAGGCTCTTAAGCAATACTAGCAAATATTGTATTGTATTTAAATGTGGACCTATGTATGCTTCAGCTTACACCACCTCCAGGCTCTGATACATGAAAAGGATGTTGAAAGGGTGGTTATTTTAACGGAAGCGGTAAAAGTTGAGAGGGGGATGAAGAGAGATGGTTGCTAGGCAACTGTGGAAGTGGATGAAAACAATATACAAATACACTCAGGGGAAATTTATACAAGGTTTAGATATTTACAAACATTTTTGTAAACCACTTGTTATTCTATCAAAATATTTGCTAGGGCTAAATAATCACAAAACTGTGGATGCAAAATCAATAAAAATAAGAAAACACCTTTCCATAAAGAAGTTTTCATAGTGAGATGAGGAGAGGTGGTTGCTAGGCAACTGGGCAGCAAAGGGTGTAGTGGATAAAAATAGAAATTTATACCAGCTTTGGATTATTTGTAAAGGATAATTGCAAATAATCCAAAACTTATATAAATTTCCACTGAGCATATTTTTATATTTGTTATCCACTTCTCCCCTAGCTAACCACAGTTGCCTAGCAACAACCTCTCCTCATCCCTCATCTTTTTTTTTATTTGCTTGTATTTATTACATAAAATGGAATATATAAAAGTATTTACTGGACATTCGTCATAATTTCCATTATTTCTAGTTTCAATTTCCGACATGGTACATATTTCCTAAATGAGATATACCGGTATATACCCTTTGTAAAGCTAAGCTGGACAATAATCCAAAAACCCTGAAAACAACAAACTTGGTGTAAAATACGTCAACAATCTTGTAAACAATGTGAAAAATTATTTTTTTATGTTTACATTAAATTACTGGCTCTACTATAGCGGCATCGCTAATTTTTTGCGATCCCTAAGGTAAAGTTTGGGCCTTTAGGAGTTGCTCATACAATAAGTAGCTAGGCCACTCTCACAATGCTTATTCAAGAATGAATGTTTACGCAGGTAAAAGAACGGATAGACGTTCCCTAATTTTCCTGCATCACATCGATCAATCCGGTCGCGTTCATGCCTCGAATTTAAGACGTTATCATCTTTAGTTAATGATTAAGTAAATTATCTTATTTTTTAGAACTTAGGGTATCCACTCGAAAAAAATAATCGCTTTACCTGCGAATCTCAGCCATAATTAATTCATATCTGTATGGTAGCTTATGTTTGCTGGCCTGGATTTTTCTAATTCTTACCACATTAATCGAATCCCTTCTTATTTTGAAGAGGTACAACGTTAAATTATTAGAAATCGTGACCGGTTTGTTAGGAGAAATAAGGGAACGTGACTCTGCACTTTTATCAACGTTTGAAATGGCAATCCTTGAATATATGGTTAATGAAAATATTAATAACGTTCTTAATCTAAATTGCTTGTGTAAGTTCAGATTTAACATCACTGCAATTAAAAAATTATCTTTCAATACTTTATAAATCTAATGGTATTAAACTCTTATTACATTACCGTGACCTTGGCCACAATCGACAAATCTTTATGGTAATGAAAATCTAGAAATTTAAATAAAATGACACGCGGTTTGTTGAACGAGAAATAAATTGCTGGTCATAAGCTTAGTTACGAAAGAAAAATCCTACACGTTAGCTCTTAAATTAAACGCGAAATTGTTTTAATTTATATTAAGTAGATCACGTACCATTCACACTCGTAATAAACATTCTACTGTAGAAAATCTTATCGGTGTTGCGAAATAAAATAAACACACGCACAAAGTAGCTTTTGGATCAAGTGAAGTTATCGGCAAGCGTTGTTCTGTGTGGCTACCGAAGAGCCATCATCGACATAAAGAATCTCTTTTCGAGTTGGAAACTTTAGCTTTTGTATATATTTATACAGCTTGTAAGCGTACATCATAAAAGAGTTCCACGACTCGTAGTTTGAAATTCCCGTATATCAACATCTTGGGAGTCCTTATATGAAGCACAATGTAGACGTCAAAATATGATAAATTCGCATTTACTTCTTCTTTTTGCCCTACTTCATAAGGTGAAAGCCATAGAGGTTTTTGCGAGTTCCGGTCGAGCTAGCTCTGTGACGAGTTTCCGGTTCCGGTGTTAAAGCCCACTCGCTCGCTTTAGTGACCAACAAATGCAAGGTATAAATAGAGTGAGTACCAGCGTAATACTCTTAAGTTAATAACTCTTTTCTATACTTAATTTTTTTTTTTTTTTCGATGGAGTGAATTATTTTGTCTGCATAACTTGCACGTTTTCTATATTAATTTCGAATAAAAATGAAGGCTGGGGAAACCTAAACACCCTGAGCAGGTCAGTTGATCTTTTGAAAAATGACCAGAAATGATTAGCCAATATAGAAATAAATTCGTTGAAAATATACACAATATAATTGTTTTGCATAACGCCAATAAATGTGAATGTTTTGCACGTTAAAAAAAAATGAAGGAACCTAATCTTGCTTTAGCTTTATTTATTAAAATCCTTTCCTTATCTACTACTGACACGATAAGCATTTTGGGTAAGTTAGTAAACACTTCGATCAGCCCGAGGAAGCGATTCGTTTGTATTTTTTTACTTGCATTACCATGGAGGATTTAACAAATTCATCTTAGTTTTTAAAATAGTTAAGACATTGCATTCTCTTGCTGGGCATTAAAACGAAACGGCCATTATATTGAATTAATAATAAAAATAAATAAGTTACCAGTACCGTGGTCTCGACTTGTGATTAAATGTTTAGATAAACTTAATTTTGCATTCAAATCATTTACGATAATAGCTAGAATAAAGTTTAGATTTGAAAGTGAAATATTCAACAACACGTTTAGAATTATTTTGGGAAATATCCTTAGTTATTTTCCGTTTGTGAATTTGGTGCTACTAAAAGAACTTAATTGACATACCTGTTGTGTTTGATCCTCATTTGCTAACTAAGGAAAAGTTTCCATTAAGAAGCTTTTGAAAGAAGAGAAAAGGAAAGGAGACATCATGGTTCTCAGAAACTTTTTAAAAATTATGAGCATTAAAAAACAATAAGCTACTGAAGTTTCTGACATTAATACACAAGACAATAATACAAGATACAAATTTAACAAAATTAATACTTTTCTTCATTGTATAATTAAAATAGTTACTGTTTGAACTAATACAGAAAACTTCCTTTATGTTACTACCACTATAATCATAATGTACTATAAAAATAATTGATGAGAGAGAGAGAGAGAGAGAGAGAGAAGGTGAAGTTGATAATAAGTCCAATAGATGATGGCCACTGAGGCCTTTTTCCCTCATCCCAACTCCCGTATTGACTTATATGAATTATGGTTGCTGTATATAAATTGGAAATAAATAGATTGACTTTGTGTTTTTATTTCTTCTAGAGCATAAAGGGGCTGTCCATTAACTATGCGTTATGTCGAGGTGCATGGTAGAGCTTAGTATGAAAAGTGGATAAAGGAGATTATCAGATTATGTAAAGTTGCATTACATTTCACTTAAATGTATTTTTTGAAATTCTGCTAAGAGGTTCATTAAAATGCCTTCAATTACATAAACTTTAAAGTCAAAGCAAAAAATGTTTTGACTATTCATCAAAATGCAAAATTTCTCCATAAATTGATTTGCAAAATCATTTTGAAAAGTTCATGCATAAACTGAATCTTAGTTTTCCTAGTTATGGTCTACTGATTCTGTTAAAAGGCTGTTTAGCACATATATGTATTCATTCATTTGTTTATATGTTCACTATTGGGGTTTATATGGCTGGCATAATCTTTGATGCATATGGAATATAGAGCATCTCTTGTGGGTCACAGCCAAGTAGTTGCAGCTGGGTATAAAGTAATACTGGCATTATGATTATGGTAAATGGTTTTGTTAAGCGTGATAAAGTAACATCTTCAGGACCAACCTTTGTGGCAATTCATAGTGGAAAACTTGCGTTTTATATAGAAAACCCACACCGATGACTTGGAAAAGATTTTGGAAATGTAGTTGATTGAAATCTTTCATGTACACAGATTGGTTCTATAAAAACTGTTGTATAATATCTTTAAAGTACTGTATAGTAAGGTTGATGGTGGGCCTGATAAAAAAACGTTAGTACAAAAAGGTAAAAAAAAAAAAAAAAAAAAATTTATACTGCTATACATTTCTGGTGATGTAATTTTGATGCTTTAGTCATTGTGAACTTGTGCACTGAGCAAAAATCCCTAAAATGGAGACCAAGAATGACCCATTGAATCGTGAACTTGCAGACTTGATTCTACCTCATGAATATTATGGATACCACGTTCACAAGCAGGGTCACATTTACATATAAGCTAAATAAGCTATAGCTTACGGCCCCACTCTATTTAGCTTAAAGAGGGGGTCATAGAAACATGAATTTAGCTTACAGGCCCATATAAAGGGCCCTCATAACCTTCAATAGTTTAGAGCCCCAGCAAACCTAAATCTGGCAAGATTACCTTGAGAAGAGAAATTTCTAATATGCTAGGAAAAAAACTTCCAGACATCTGGTGTTCGGTAGAAATTTGCTGTTACGCAGTGAGCATGAATATGTAGAGCCATTAGTGGATGATTCCAGCAATGTAATTTTATATGAATGATACAGCAGACAAATTCACAAGTTTCAGTATCAAATTGTACGATCAAAAGGATGATGCACGATATCGGGAGCAACTTGCATCGTCTACCTCCAAATGGTTTTTACCTCCACCAAGTGAACAGGGCTTAGCTGTAGTGTTATTTGGTGATGATGGAATATGCTTTGATTTACGATTAACTTGCCACATCTTGATAAATCTCCAGCAGGAATCTAAAGATTTTTTTCAGGTGTCACAGGATTGGTTATTACATCTGTGCACAAATAAATTGTCTAACAGCAATAAATGTGGCCCATATACTACAAACAAGACTTTCATTAAGACATTTAAAACTCATTCATCTCAAAAAGAAATCTGAAACTCCTAATGATACGCAGCTTTGTGAACGATCAGTCCATGTTGCAACACACAATGCACGTAAGTTGCTGTGCTTTTTATACGACTATAATCTGGTGCAGAAAACTTTGAATGGATGCATGAAAATTAGATTGTGCAATTTCCTGTATAACTTTTTATCAGGCTTGATACTATTAATTGAAATCTATGAAATGTAGGATCCACGGATTAATTAATGCATTTACGTTTTGATCTTTGATTATCTGCACCCAGTATTTTGGCGAGTTTGATATGAACAAAACTTGAATTGCATGAACTTCATTCTGCAAGGAAGGGAGGGGAAGGTCATTTGTGTGATGTGGTGCTCATGACCAAACAGCCTGCAAGAGAGAACAGTGTCCATTTCTAGTAATTTGTGACGTAAAATACCAAGTGATATCCTGTACACTGAAAATTAAAAACTTAGATTTATTTTTGGTTGTACATCATGGAACTGAATAATAGGCATTCTACAATTTTATTTTGAATCTTATAAACAAGGTAAAATACAATAGTTTTTAAATACTGGGGAGGGAGTACGATATTGTGACATAATAATAGGGAGAGGGTTGAAGGAAAAATTAGATCACCATAACTCTGACCCCAATGGACCAATCAAAATCAAATTAAATAGTGAAGTAGGACATGCCTATGGTAAGATACAATCCGAATTTTAACCTTCTACGTCAAAAATTGTACAGACAGGTGGAAAAGGGTAGAAGGCAAATGCATTTTTGTCATCCTCCCAAATATTAAATAAAGATAAAAAGAAGTTCACATTGTAATATTCACAAAGAAAAGATTTCACCTACAACTTTCCAACATCTCACGAACAAAATGTTATGTCTATAAAAATGTCTCGGGTGAGAAAGTAGATGTGAAGGAAAAAATTATTTCTCATTCTGTAGATATCAGAATTCAGTGTAATAAATATTAACTAATTATTGTTTATTTATCTATTTGTAGTAGTTTCTTATTTTGGATTAGATGTAGCTGACCCCAACATCCTAGAGAAGCATTCCAGTTGGAAAGTGCACTTTTTTGATCAAAACCACCCACAAATGCAAATAACTGAAAAACATACGTTGATGAAAATCTATTAAAATATTAAAACTATTATACCTCGAATGTTTTATGTGATTCGAGGTATAATAGTATCAGCTACAGCAATTCGGTCATGGAAGTTCCAGAATTTTCATGAAAGATTATCTGGCCTATATCTTATCTGGTCTGATGCAGTTCCCAAAATAATACAAGACCTATTAAGAATTTTTCAAATATCTCGCGGTGGCCAAATTTAATGCAGAGCTAATTCATGGACATAGTTCGACACCCCCAAGAAAAGAATTTATGGTTGCGGTTAATTTCTGTTCTAATCCACAAAGATTCTAGTACAGGTTATTCTTCTAAATTGGTTACCCAAAAGTGACATTTAATAACTTAGAAAAGCAGTCACAAATTATTAAAACATTCTTCAAAACTTGTATCTTGAAGTTGCTCATTCCTGTTTGGATTGGTTATGTTGGAGCAAGAACATGGCCAATGGCCACTACAATGTTGGAGATATCTCAAGATTTTTTTCCCTATGGAGATTTCTGAAAGACTACACTTTCTGCACCAGTCTGTGAACCATGTCAAGATTACAGTTGTACAGGCACAAATAGATGTGGGCATGCTTGAGTGTATCTGGATTGAAATACTTACAGCTGATATAATGGCTAAGTGTCCATGCTTAACCCACATTAAAGATTGTGAAAGAAATTTTGATGTTCTGTTGAAAGTAAATTATGTAATTATACCAAGTTTTTAAAAGTTTTGTTATGATACATAGGTGACAATGACATCTTAAGATTTGGTCTTAGTGCTTATGATAAGATGTGGGTGCTTGCTTGGATAAAAAATAATGAAAGACTCGTGAAATACCAAGTCATGTGGAAAACCAATTTTTTTTGTTTTACTTCATACAAAACACTTCTGGCTAGTTTTCATGAGAAACATTGCACCATAGTTTCTATTTTATTTGAAATGGAAAAGTCATTTAGAAGACTTGAATTTTTCAGGCTTGACTCCTTGGCTGTTTATTCACGAGAAAATATTTAATTTAAATAAAGAATGGATGTGTTAAAAAGTTAACCAAGTTTGACAAAAATATTGTTTTCTTCTTTTGCAACTGCTACTTGTAATTAACTGTTCCTATTCTCAAAGATGACTGCAGCAATCAAGTCAACTAATCTTAAAATGAAATGATACACAAATTATATTAAACAACTTGCCTTTGAAAAACTGCAAATGGAACATAATAAACTAATATAAAAGAAGTAAAAGACAAAGGAAGGGAATGGTGAAAATAACGATCATGTACCTCGTTACAGGCATTATACAGGGTTATTCAAAAAGATGAGCAGATTTCGAATATTTCAAACAGACTTTAAGTGACAAATGCATTTTGCACATCACTGTAGTTTTAAAGTTTTAAAAGTCTGCCTAGAAGTTCTGCTCAGAGCCACAGGTTGGCACTATTTCTTGTTTACAGGAAAATGAATGGAAATACCACAGGAGAAGTCGAAGTGTGCGACTCCATTGCTCAAGTGCAACAAGAATTCCACTGTCAGTTCAATTAACAATTGCCTTGTTTTAAGCAAATTTACAAATGACATATGAAATTTTCTATAAATATCCTGTGTGGCATTGAATGGAAGGAAGATTTTTAAAATTTTGAACCTTCCTTTATGCAGTGATGTACAGAATGCATTACTGTCTTTTATTGTTTGAAATAAATATTTGAAATCTGCTCCATCTTTTGGAATAACCCTGCATTCACCAAAGACAAATTTGAATTCTGATCAGCATTAAATTGTTATATATTATTCCGTGCTACTACAATTCTCAGTTAAACACATATTTAAGTGCTTTGCATAAGTTACCGTATAATGCTTGTGTATAAGCCACACCCACCTATTTGTCCCCGAGAAAATGGGAAAACTGTAACTTGAGCTTGGAATCTGGTGTTAAGAGTTCCCAACATTATAAGTCTGCCTCAAGCTACCTTTTGTGTTAATAAAATTGTCATAAACACTTTAGATATAGTGGCTGCAAGAATGTGAGGTTATACATAATGTTTTCAAAATTATAATACAAATTATAATTTAAACATGGAAAGATGGCTTTTTGTTTTTCTTATCAATGAAAAATCTCAGCCCTTTCTTCCAATTGGTAGATGGGCATGCCTCCTTTCAACAACGTTTGTCATAAACAGAGACCACACATTGCTATTCCCCTACTTCAAAAAAATTTCCTGTAGGTTAATGGATTTCCTGATTTCCTTGTGAATTACTTTGAGCTGGCCTGTCGGATCACTTGATATGCAAATGCCAGTGAGAGCTGGTGCTTCAATTACTATGATTTGAAAACTAATGCTGTACAACCACCAATAAATAAGTTTACATTAATTTTGGTGAAATAAAGTTAACTATAAGTATTATTAAAGATATCTATACATGTAAAGGAATAACTTTCATAGTGAAATTGACACTGTCATGTCATTTCAACTGTGACTCGTGCATAAGATGAATGTGAGTTTTAGATGTCAATTTTTTTTTTTTGGGGGGGGGGGGGGGAGGGAAGGGGATTTCTTTGCTTATACATGAGTATATAATATGGCAAGTAACGTTCTCTTATTTGGCCTAATTAAGCCACATTCTTGGCACTGCACATTCAGGGTTAAAACCATGATCGCACTGACCTCCAAAACTGAATACCCAGTTAGAGAACTAAAACGGTAAAATTGAATATCCAGAAATGCTGAATTGTATATTTGAAAGCATGGTTCAAAGATAATAAAATGAAAAAAAATTTACAGGGAGCAAAGATTTTGAAGATAAATTAAAAATTTAGAATTATTAGAGTACTAGTTAGTAAAGCAAATTTTAACTGAAAATTTGAAATTGGTTCGAAATTAGTGATAATTCAAAAATAAATTAGAAATAGAATACTAACAAGAAATATTATGTCCATGAGCTTTCTGATGCTATGAAATTACTGAAGTGAAAATGCTTCTCTTTCAAAGTTATAATACTTGAATACCCATTCATTGTTGTTTACTGGTAACAACAGAAGAGTAATGGCACACTGTTCAATAATGCATTAGCAGGATGCAGTGTCAAGGAATATTTTTTCATGCTTTTATTGTAACCAAATTAGATATTTTATATTTTATTTAATTTTTTATTTCTTTTTTAAATACTGAATTAAATTATTTTTTGTAAGAAAAGTGTAATCTGAAATTGAATGATTCCTGTTTAAATAGTGACATTGTAGCTCATCGCTGCCTCATTATAATTTTCAATTCAGGACTTAATAAATTAGTTTTAGAAAAATTTGTCCTATTCATTTATTTTTTCAGTGTTTTACAAATGGCTAAATAATTTGCGGTTTCAAAAATGAAAGCAAGCTTTTGAGTACATGCATGAGCAAGGCCGTTCCATTGTGCAATGACAGTGCTGTCCAGTTGAGGTTTTTATGCCCTGATGATTTGGATGAAGTGAGGCTTCTTTGTTCGGAATGGTTTCCTATCAAGTAAATTCTTGTTAAATTTTAGGAGTGTGAGTGTAAAGTGAGAGTCCTGGTTTCATAAAACGTACTAATTTACCAAAGAATCTTTTGGCTTCCTCATAATTTTTCTTTCTTTTTGTTACTTTGTAGATATCCCGATAACTGGTACCGAGATATCACGTCTAATCCCAAATTTTATTCCTTGGCAGCGGTTTATAAACATCGCATTATAGGTTTAATTGTGGCAGAAATTAAGCCATATGGGAAATGTCATAAAGAAGTGAGTTTCTACTACCTGAAAATCATGCTTACTGTAATAGCAAATGACAGCAAACTGCAGGGGGTATCGTTTGCTATATTCCAAAAATGAAAGACTATAACAATCTTCTTAATACTCTGATTTATTTCAAATTTTTGACACATTGGCATCAAAAGCACATATTTATTAATATGTCTGTGTTTGTATCCTAAATTCGATTAACCTTCCATTTCACACCACGCACAATTCACTGATGCATCTAGATAGAAAAAAGGGCACGGCACCCTCCCTTTATCAGTGTGCCCTGTAAGTTTCATTGGATTCATTTGTGATGTGCATTTATGTCTCTAGCTTGCCATACTTTCTGACCAAATGTGCCCTATTTATTATTCACTTCCCTGCCATTTTGCTAGATGCAACCCTGTATTCATATCAATTTCTTGTTGTGTGTGATCATCTGAAATCTTTGCCTTCAGGTCTTCCAGAGGGCTTGGATGTTGGGAATACACTTTTTATATATCCTACATAAAGCGATCAGGAGAGTTGAGGGGTCCATGGAAAGGCCTGTCTCATTCGATTATTCGGGAACTATTAAAGTAAGGAACTGGAAATTTGGAGGGATTATAGGAAAAGTTACTTCCTACATACCGTCAAAATTTGATCGAATTTGGCCAAGTAATTTCTGAGATATGTGCTGAATTTTGCGTCTCTATTTGGTGGTCATTAAATGTTGCATTTAGGAATTCCCATGCTTCCAATGCCATGTTGGCAGCATAAATAAGGAGATTTACTATGGCACTCTACCGATCATGCATAGCAGATATATAGAAAAAATTAACAGCCGATTAGTAGATATATTGGTATATAGAAAATGAAACTCCCTGTATAGCATACACAGAACACTATCGTAGAATTCTGATTCAATAAGCATATCACATTATAAGAAGCCATCAGGTTTTCATCAAAAGAAATTTAATAAAATACACTGAAGATTTAATTAATTATTTCTTAAAAAAAAAAAGTTTAAAAACTTTGGTAAAAGTGCAGAGAAGACCACACATTGAAAATATAGGAAAGCCACTGATCATAAATATTTTTTTTTACTAACTGATACATTCCCCTATTTTACTGGTCACAGTAAAAAAAAAAAAAAAAAAAAAAAAAAAATGAGAGAAATAATTGCACTGCTCTATGCCTTCTCATGGTTGCTTAGGTTTTTCTGCATTTCTTGTGTATTGTGTTCTTGGCACTTTTATTAAATATTATTTGTTTGTTTGTTTATTTATTTATGTTTTTAACTTTCATCTGTGATTGAAAAATAGTTAAAGAATTAATTCTACAGTTTTGGTTATGGAATATCTTCACTCGAAAAACTTGGATGATAACTATCTTCCCCCCCC
>JAHWFO010002456.1:1853804-1881189 GCA_023313115.1 Rhysida immarginata
TTTCCAAATTTATTTCTGTTGTGGTCAAAGAGTGTTTTTTCTTTTTTCTTAATATTGTAATCCACATTTTTCCCTTTATTATTTTTTCTGGTATTTTGCCTTTATTTCACTTTGTTTTAATATTGTGCCAATTCCCGGAAAAAGTTTGTTTAAAATATCAAGTGTTTTCTATTTGAAGTTCCCCTTTTCTTTATTAACCAACTTGCACCAATTTAGAATATTTTAAAAGTAGGGTGAGGTAGTTAGCTATTAGGTAAATTAAAGTGAACTTAAAATGTGCTAACCCAATCACCACAAGATCCAGTAAATACATTAATCCAGCATTCCACAGAGCCAATGATGCCAGATTAGCAATGGTCAACCTGTACTCTTTCAAAATTAAGCATTCTTAATAATTGAAATCATTAAGTAAATTACATACCTCATATTTAGTCACATCCCCACCTTGAAGTTCCATTAAAGCCAAGGCAAAATTGTATTTAAAGACAGACTGCCGCAGCTGCTGAGCAACTTCTTTGTTGCTCATCACTGGAAACTGATTAACATTACCACAGCTGGTGAACCCTATTTCTTCTAAATTGTACTCAGCAAGGGCAGCTGGTGTACCAATTAACGCAACTGCAGATTCATTATAAAATAAATATACAGTCAACTTAAATAACCACTTCAAATTCTAGAGGGAAAATTACCGAATGTCTCATTTACCTGTTTTATCTTTAATCTTAACTTTGTTATAGAAGCTGGTAACAAGACCAGTTTTATTTTCCAAGGGCAAAGAACTTGTGTCAAACATTTCATAGGAATTCAAAAGATGTTTGTAATTTTCAGGAATCTTCCAACCCATTGCAACATCACCATATTCCATATCTATTCAATAAATAAAGAATGCATAAATCTTACAATTTCTACAGTAAACTAAAATTTCTAAATAATAATAAAGCTTATTATTAACGGTTGCATGTTGGTTGATATTGCTGTAATTATTAAATGAAATAAGGGTCTAGGAATAGCAATATGGTAGCGACTTTGCAATAAACACTACCATATTGCTATTCCTGGACCCTTATTTCATTTAATTCTTTTTATTGCTAACTTTATAACCATGTATTTGTAAATGTGCACTATATTTTATAATGCAGAAAACTTTTTATTTAATAACGTAGATGCATTTCATATAATTACTATTAGGTTATTAAAATTATGAAAATTAAGTTTTTGAACAAGTTTTAGGGGAAAAAAAAAATAAATAAATAAAACAAACCTACCATTTAAAGTAAATGACTTTGATCAAATAAAAAAAGTTTTTACCTTTGTTTTTTAAGAATTATAGACTAAGTTTTCCCATCCCACACATACACTTGCAGGTTTGGGCTTAAAAGGTTACACGCCACAGCCATGTAACATGGAACAGTAAACCCACCAATTAGACCATAGAATCATTCTGATTGGTGGGTTTTTCAAGAGTAACAAAATAAAAATAAAAATACATATTCGGATGGAGCAAGGACCTAGTAGAGAGCAACGGTGATGTCTTAATCCCCAATTCTCCTTCCCTATTGGTGAGAAAATCGACAACTTCGTCTCTTTCGAAAGATAGTTGATTATTTAAAAGAACAGTATTACTCATTTAATCTGATGGAGTTTTCTCATCTCCATTTCTTCGTGAAATAAAACCTTGTCCTTGTCTTTTCATATCCATAAAATGTTCATACATTCGTCTATTCTGAGCAGGTGTTTCATCTTTATAAGATGATCAGAGAAGGCAGACTTGCAGTCTTTGTTGACCCACAATCTTTTTTGTTTACAAAAACGTTAGGAGAAGGCATGAGAAGTGGTTTATTTGTGAAGGCGGCACGATTCTTCACTCTGATTGTGGGTTTACTGTTCCAAGTTACTATATAAACTCTGTTTTGTCTCACTTCACTCTGTAGCTATGTGCCTACGATGATGATGAAATATCAAAATGCATCAGGCTTAATAAACTTAGCACACCGAATCACTAATCTTGGTTCATTTTTTTCCCTTGTTATCATAATGATTACTTGACATAATGATTATTGTTAATTTTTAAAGATATCACTAAAATGTTTGAATTTTTTTTCAAATGGGTACATTTTGCATGACAAAGAGTAAAAGAAAATGCACTTTGAAATGCTTTTTGTGAAAGCAAGAATCTTGTGGATGATTTGATCATAGGAATCTAAGAAAATAAGGAAGAGGAAGAAATGGTAATTAAGCCTATTAAAAAATTGCCTACTGAAATTTGAAATTATTTTGCTCAGACATAAACAATTCCGATTTTAAAGGATGTTAAATAGATTTTATCTTTGGTATAATGAAACTGTTAAATGTAATACATGTACAGTCGTCCCTCCGCAAGTCGGTATTCTACAAGTCAGGAAATTCCACAAGTCGGCAGCTTTTACCAAGCCAAGATGGCAAACAATGACTTCCAGTTGGGGATTTTTGTTGGCGGTTATAACGATTAAGATATGAAAAATTGACCAATTTTATGGTTCCCCTAATGCATACAGCCTGTTTTAAAGGGCTATGAAAGTCAATTATAAAAATTAAGATGCAAATTAATATAATTTTGCTCTCTTTTATTTATTTCCCCTTGCTGTTTATTTTTCCGAAATTGAAAATGGCAACCAATTGCAGAGGAACTCCATTCATGCATAAGCAGCTACATTTTCCTTTACAAAACTTAAAATGGCGATTTGTGATTACGGTTAAGTTAATTTGAAAAAGTATCCGCCATCTTGGAATTCTACAAGTCGGAAAAATCCACAAGATGGCAAGGCTCTGGAACCGAGGTTGCCGACTTGTGGAGGGACGACTGTATATAAATTTTTATTTATAACATGATGAATATTTATTTTTCAATAATAAATATGGGGTGCATATTTTGCGTATTATGAATGGGACTTTTCCAAAAACTAAGTAGTAATTTTAATGCATAGTAGGCACAGGTGTGTGTTATATCCTGAAAATTATGGTATATGACCATTAAAAAAAAAATCACTGTGGACAAATGGTAATCCGTTTTGTTTTTTGTTTTTTTCCCTTCTCCTCTCATGTGAGTATCCACAATTTATTAAGTTTCTTAATCTTAACTTTTAATTATCTGTTAATTCAAGAAGAGAATAATAACTATGTTCGTTTTGGTATAATGAATTTTTTTTTAGAATGAAAGAACTATGAAAAACATACAATAAAATATTTTTATTACTTGATTCAAAGTTAAATATCACCTTTCCAATGTATTTGCATATTAGTCTACATAAATTCACTGTTCTACCTTAACTGAATTTAAACTTAGCAAAGCAGGGTTCTTCCCAGGCCCTTTTTAACGGGTGTGCTGCCCAGCTGATTTGGTGACCACCCGGCTGAAGACATGAAAAACTGCACAACATTGCATAATATTTTAATTCTTTTGAATGTTTGTCCGCCCGGGTATTTTAGCTTACTACCTACCTGATAAAATTCTGGGGAGAACACTGCAAAATAGTATAAAAAAAAGACCCAAGAAATAATACTACACTTATTTTATTAGTGAGGTTAAAAAATAATAAATCCCCTTACTGTGTCCTAGCTTATGGAGAATTAATCGCATTGTTGCTTTGCTGTCTTCTACTGAACAGTGGCCATCAGTTCCACACTGAATATCTGTGCTGCAAAAGAGCAATTATTGAATATAAATAACTCAAGAATGATCTATGAAGATTTATTCATTACACGTCATACCTCAGATGTTTAAATTATTTGATGAAAATAAAGAGAGAAATTTCCACAGCTAATTGGTTATGGTGTCAACGTGATTAGCTGAAGGTTCCAGGTTCGAGTCCAGGCCGCGGAATTTTCTTTCCTATTTTCATCAATAATTTATAAATAATGACAATCTTTTATGATTTATTTGGAACATGTATTGCTCAATGATAAAATAACTAAGAAGGAAAGTAATAATGTGATGTGATAAACATGACTGTGATATGAATGGGAGGAATAAGCATTCATAAATGTGAAAGATTAATAACTGGTGATAAAACAATTGATGGTATAGAAAGAAACCCAGCTTTAGTGAAAAAGATTTATTCTCAGTAAATTAATCAAAAGTTCAATGTAATGGAAACAATATTTTTCCAATCGTTTTATTTCTTCTCAATATCTGGTGACACAAGAGGACATTTAGTATATACACCATAACCCATCTACAGTGAAACCTCTCAATAGCAGACACCTCTGGGGAAAAAATCTGTCCGTTATTAAGAGGTGTCTGCTTTTTAGGGGGAGATACAATGAAACCTCTCAATAGTGGACACCTCTGCTGGGGAATTAAAAAGTGTCCGTAATTAAGGGGTGTCCGTTAGGTGAGGTTTCACTGTATAACAAAATTCACAGGGATAAAAAATTATTTTGTTTTATACTGAATTCGCTATACACCATAACTCGTTTATAACAAAATTCATGTGGACAAAGATTGTTTTCGTTATAAATGGGAAAAAGAGAATGTGTAAAATACACATTACAGTACATGTACAGCAAATAAATTAGAAATGTACAAACCCTGGCAGAAAGTATGGAATAATTCATTCATTGTCACCTGGCATCGCGCTATTGGAATTATTACGAGATAGCCGTTCAGAGAAGATCAATGATCTTTTATTTACAAATCTGTCAAGTGTTTGTACAGTTATGTATTTAATCTCAGCTGGTTCAGCCGTTCCGGAAATTAATTACAATTCATTGAACAAAAGGACTCTTGGAAAAAAGTATGGAATAGTCCAAACCATTGGAAAAAAGTATGGAATAGTCCAAACCATTGGAAAAAAGTATGGAATAGTCCAAACCATTGGAAAAAAGTACGGAATATCAACCATTAATATTGGGTAGGAGATCCAACTCCTTTGGCCCTGATCACTGCTTGCAATCTCTTGGGCATTGATAAACGTAACTTTTCGCATTGATGGAGATCAATTTCTGTCCAACATTTCTTGATAGCTGTCTTCAACTCCTCCAAGTTTGCTGGTTTTTCCATAGCGATCTTTTTCTTTAAGATTGCCCAAACATTCTGTATTGGATTGATATCTGGGCTGTTCGTTGGCCAGGATAAATGTTTGTACCAAACTCCCACTTGTCGGAATCGATAACATAGTGATCCTCTGCAGTCTTTAACATAAACGCTTCCAAGATATCGATGTATGCATCTGAATTGACATTGCATGTAACAATGACAAGCTCCCCCACACCAACAATCCTCTTGGAAATTTGGTCACAGAACGGAGGCAGTCCGTTTGAAATTTTTCGTGCGGTTGTCTATAAACAAAACGCCCGTGGCTGTCACCATACCCCAGGCACCCCTTGATTCATCTGTGAACATCACTCTCTTCCATTCATTGTTAGTCCATTCTTTATAGCCCATTGTAATCTATCTCATTTCTGCTTCTCGGTCATGTATGGGTTTGGTCTTCGCTTTAGATGATCTGAACCCTTCTCTGCCAACCGATTTGGCACTGTTCGGTCAGAGACAACTCCTGTAGTCTTCCATGCATTGTTGATGTCGCCAGATGAGGAGAAACTCTGTTTTTTGACGATGGCAACCAGCGTCCGGTCATCCCGGTGAGATGTGGCTCGTGGCCTTCCATTTCGTGTTGCATTGGAAACGGTCCCCGTTTTGGCCTTTTTAGATAGGACTTTGGAAACTGTTCCCTGGGAGCATTTCAGTTTTTCACCAATTGATTGCTGTGTGTAACCATCACATTTGAGGTTCAGAATGAGTTCTTTTTCTGCAGTGTTAAGTTCACGTGTTTTAGCCATTTTAGCTGTTAAATGTCACTTAACAACGTGCAGACAGCTTCTGTTTTTATATCATATACCAGTCGTGAGATGTACCTAACGTCATTCTGTCATCTGCATATTGGTTTTCATTCGTTAATCCCTATTTATTCCGTACTTTTTCCCAATGGTTTGGACTATTCCATACTTTTTTCCAAGAGTCCTTTTGTTCAATGAATTGTAATTAATTTCTGGAATAACCAAACCAGCTGAGATTAAATACATAACTGTACAAACACTTGACAGATGTGTAAATAAAACATAATTGATCTTCTGTGAACGGTTATCTCATAATAATTCCAACAGCGCGGCATCAGGGTGACAATGAATGATTATTCCATACTTTCTGCCAGGGGTTGTATATGACACTTATCTCCTTTACATGATTTTCCCTTAAAATGTTTTTTTGTATTAGTAATAAATGATAAAAAAAAAGCCACTTTCATCGGCATTGTAGATATTTTCGGGGAAAGAATTTTCTATTAATTCTGGTAGGACTCTTTCTCGCAAGTCAGAAATAACGCCAGGATTAACGGAGTTGGCTTTTATGTAAAATCCACTTATAAGAGTGTGCATAACTCGAATACAGTTTTCAGACGTCTTTCGTTGTAACCGAATTTTCATAAAAAATTCTTTGTTATATCAGAGCAATTTTACATGTAAATTACATTTATGGGATCAGGCCAGAGAAAATTATCGTTACAAGTGAAATTTCGCTGTAAGCATGTTCATTGTAAATGGGTCATGGTGTAATTCAAAAGTCTGTCCAAAGTATTTTTAAATACCACCAATTGAAAAAGCTGTTGTGTGGGAAACACTTTGTAAACAAATAAGACATCTTAATGGTATTTTGGTGAGAGGTGACACCCATTAATGAAACATGTACAACTGATGGTATTCACTGCCTTCGTTAAGAACAAACAACTTGGGAGAATACTTTTAAGGGCATTAGGTGATTTTACTTCCCCTTATGCTGTACTTATTCATGTAATCGTTTCTGTTATTTTGTGGGCAATATGTATTTTCTGATTAAACGATACTTTCATCTACTGGTTTTTATTCCCTTCCAGATGTCAGCTCCTTAACCAGTGCTATTTAAAGTACAGGATTATTGGATGGTGTTCTGATTAAAGAACTCAGCTGTGGATGGTGTTCTACTGGTGCAAGTGACAAACTCGAAGAACACACAATGCAGAGATGTGCTCACCATTTATTAAATAAAGAAAATCTTGTATAAAAGGTCACTGATAGATGGCACTGCAGCAAGAATGCAATGTATGTGCATTAACTGAGACTAGCGATGCAAATGACGAGTCAGATGATCTAAAAAAAAAACACCCAAAACGCGGGGGGGGGGGGGGGAATGCTTTGATCCTAGAACTTTGTCAATGCATCCAGGCCACAATGTTCATGCAGGACAGTGCACCTGTCCACACGGCTTGTATTGTTCAACAGATGTTACAGCAAACCTTCACCAGTGCATAAGTGTTCAGCTGCTGTTTTCCAACAGCTTGGCCTCCTCGCTCACCAGATCTTACCTAATGTGATTTCTGGTTATGGAGCTTCTTAAAGGATCTGGTTTACTGAAAGAGCGTTCATTGTGTTCTAGGGATTAATGTGGACTTAACTACTGTTAAGCTGTGGAAAACTGTTTTGCACATGGAAAGCATTCTGGAAGCACAAGGGGAATATACTGAAAATTTGTAGAATGATTTGGCGGGCGCAGCATCACCTATCAGCGACTCTTTGTACCATTTTTTTTACTTAACAGATATTAAGCGCATCATCTGCATTGTGTGTTCCTCGAATTTCGTATCTTTTTCACCAGCCCATCAAATTGGGGAAGTTTAATTTCCATAATCCTGTATTTAAGACAAGCTTTCAAATTTCTTTTTTTTTGTCTAAAAAAATTTCTTTTTTTTAATTGGTCTACTAGTTTATCACAATATGTTCTATTCACTATTTCATGCTTAATTTTTGCCTGAAAGTTTAACAACCTTCCTGAAAAAGTTTGATTAGTAATAGAATGTAATATGTCAGATTTTGTTCTCTTCTTGACAAATATACTGATAAAAGTGGAACAACAATAACAAAATCTTACTTCAAGAACACTTTTGACAACAGCTTCAAACCAGATTTTGCCCTTCTTAAGCCAGATAAGTTGTAAATTACACTTGTATCTATTACATAAGGATGGATCATCTATTAAAACAGAATAAGTAAAGGAAAATAAAATTATTTAAAAAAAAACAAAACAAAAAAAACACACAATTTATTCTAGTATACACCTCTATTCAAAGATATGAATGCAAAACCTATACACAAATAAAAAGTTTCAACAATATTATATGCAATGATTATACAGTCACCCAGGCCTGTGAATTAAATTTTCTTAAATTATTAACTAACTGCTTATAAATGGTGACTCTTAAATGTCTAAAAATTTATATAAGTTTGCATTCTGGTATTTTATTTTATCTCATAAAGGGTTTGCATTAACATTTTTTAAATGCACATGATGTTTTATTAATATGTCAGTCTTTGAATTTAAATAATGTTTTATGTAAACATAGATGTATCCTTTAAAACCTTAAGATAATGCTAAGAACCTGTCTAGAAAGTCCAACTGGCTGCGAACATGCTGTCCAAAAAGTAACGACCAATCATGTTCAGCATGTCTAAAAAGGGACTGGGTTGCGCTCATCGTTTACAACAGCTTGCACTCATCGCAACCGAATCCAAGATCTGCCTGATGAAGTGGAATCAAAAATGGCAGACTAAATACAAGCTGTTCAAATCTTTAGCTGTGCTTAGAGTAATTAAACTTTTTCTGACAGCAAGGATACCTAATTAGATATTTATAACCAAGAAGGGAATGAAGTTAATGCAGAAGGCAAGATGGGAGATAAACTGAAGTAAGGAAATTGTGATAATCGAAGAATTTTACATGTGAACATACTTTATGAGCTTACCGTACTTTCAGTTTCAACTGATCATGTCAAGGCTGTCCAAAAATACACACCCATGGAAACGACCAATCAGATATAGATTCTGACCATACTGCAAGAGCTGTTGTTGACTGGTCAGACTTATTAGACAGGTCTTAAAGGTGGCATTAATATAATTGAAAAATATATTTAAAACATTCTGATTATAGATTATGAGATGATCGCCTGAGAAGATTATCTATGCTCTGGTTGATATAAGATGAATGCTCAAGAATTCTATTATTTCTTAGATACTAATGGCCCAAAAGTTCCAAAACTGATTTTCTTTTTTAAAGAAACTTTATAGGTTTTTTTTGAGCATTACCCCTTTCTGTTTTCAATCCATAATAGTTAGAGCTAGTTTCATACGACGGTCACTTCAAAAATAATGCAGAATATTTTCTTAAAAATTTATTTTGTATTCTACACTTTTGCATTTTATGGAGGTCATAGATACATATTTCCCGCTTATATTCAAATGTAGTTTAAGTAGTTCCCGTGAGTGGCGCCATGATAGCATTCCTTCAAGGTGCTGCTGTACTGGACATTGGTCAGAAACAACGTGCTGTGATCGAGTTCCTTTGCTGTGAGAACAAGGTGGGAACAAAACGGTGGGAAACATTCACAAAAGGTTGAAAAAGGTGTATGGAGATGCAGCTGTCGAGTGCAGTACGGTTAGTTGGTGGGCAAGCAGATTATCAGGTGAAATAGGCCACGCCAACATTCGGGATTCTCCTCGCAGCGGGAGACCTTGAGTTCGGCCACATCGGGAGAAGCAGGATGTTCTGCTACTGCACGACAACGCACCGCCACATGTCAGTCACAAAACCACAGAGGAGATCAGAAAACTTGGATGGAGAACACTGAACCACCCACCTTACAGTTCTGACCTGTCACTGTGCGATTACCATCTCTTTGATAAACTGAAGGAATTTTTTAATGATTGAAGATGACGAAGATTGAAGTGGCTCAAACGTGCTGGTCGAGACTTGTACAGTCATCAAAGGGAAATAATCCACACTTGAATTTTACTCCAAGTTTTACCGTTTCAATATTAATTTATTTTTAATAATTTAATATTACATTTGGAGTTAACATTATTAAGATTATTAAATTTAAATAATTATAATTAAAAAAAGCTATCAAAACAACACATTAGCATGAAATGTAATATTAAGTATTAAACTCTTGTGGATTATTTCCTTTGGTTGACTGCACCGTGCAGGTATACACATCCTCGTTCCAAGGTAGCATAAGGCAGTTGAAAGGGATGGGGATTTTCGTATTTACTCGATTCTAAGACGCACCGTATTTACTCACTTCTAAGGCACACCTTGTTTTTTTAACCCCCTTTAATGGGAAAAAAGTGTGCCTTAGAATCGAGTAAATACGGTATGTGGAAAAATGACATGCTGTTCCTAAAGAATGTATCTAGGACCTCCATAAGTTGTAAGGGTGTAGAATAAAAAATAAATTAAAAAAAAAAATATTGTGCATTACTTTTGGAGTGACCCTCGTATTCTTTGAAATATTTGTTGGTTTTGTCAATTTAATTTTTAACTATGTAGTATAAGGAGTGGAAAGATAATAATTCAATAGTTTAACATATATAAACTCCTTTTTATGATAATAAGAAATTAGAAATAAAATAGTAATCAATAATGTCACTAAATTTGATCATGTGAAGAGAAGATGGTAGAAAGACGATGGAAAACTTGTATATATTTTATTTCTAATTTCTCGTTATCATAAAAAGTTTATCCATATTAAACTATTGAATTATTAATTAACATCAGTGTTTCTTTTTGTTTTTATCCAGCAAGAAAACAATTCCTGGGAAGAACACATAATATATTTTAATTTTTACTTGTAAGGCATGCAAATCAGATTGTAAAGATTGTCCACACAAAATGGCATCTGATGGAAGAAGTTCTCTGATTTTCTGCTGAACATCTGACAATGTGGTCGTCACACTTTCTAACATATATCGAGTTATACCACTGAACCTAAAAGGTAAAATAAATGAAAATTCCAGTTAGTTACCTACAAGCGAGCATTCACTTTATTTCGACTCAATCTTTGTAGTGCAACATCTCCACTCAAGTTTAGAACAACAATCAACAATATTTTGTACCTAGATGTCATTAGTTTCTTTCCGATAAACTAAAGCCACTGAAATCTCACACAACACTTCAAGCCAGTTTCTGTTAGCCATCAAAGGACAGAGTGTAAACACCAGCCACTATGAAGTGAACAAGGAGCATATATGCTATTGCATGCTCTACAGTTTGGTTGGGGTAGCATCCCTGCAAGTGATGTAACCACCTAACCAGTGATGTATCCCAATGCCATAGCACATTGTCAGTATTGTTGTTTGTTTAAATTTTGAAGGGGAAATTTTGCCAGATCATCCTAGACTAAGAAGACCAATAACAAAAGATATGAACCTGCTGAAAACCTTAGTGGACACCACCCCAGCATAACCATGATGGAGTAGGCTGAAAACATGGGGACTATGCACATGATAATTGTCATAAGCTAGCATCAGCTTGATAAGATGAAAAGAAGCTTGGGTACCTTATGAACTCGGTTCAGCACCGGAAATTGAATGAACTCATGAGCAAGGGTGGCCTGTAAGAAGATAGGCATGGCTCCAAGTGACTACTACATTTTTCATTCATTTTGGATGGACAAAAGTTCATCACTTGAAACTATGTCAAGTGAGCACTTCTTTGCATCTAACACTGCCCAACTTACACAGGATTGGGATCTAAAATCTACTCAGAAATGAGAGCACACTGTGGATAACAATAGCCATACATTTTGGACTGATTTGTGCTCAGTAGCACTTTTCTGTAGCCTTGCATTTGCAGACATTACTTTCTTTCCAACCCAATAGATTTAATAAGGAACATTATCATCTGTCTATAATAAATATTCAGGGATGTACAGTATTATTCTACCTTAAAGATGAAAGTGATTTGAAAAAACACAGTTAATATTAACAAATTAATTACTTCTATCTGAAATAATTCACAAAATAAAATAAAATAAAAATTCTTAATTAAATTCACAAAAGTAAAAAAAAACATGTTTACCTAGTTAGATAATTTATGATTTTATTTTCAGGCTTTACCAATGTATCATAGAGTACTTGCAAATTTTCATCAACAATGCTGACTCTAGTAACTTCTAACTTCTTTTTGTTCGTTAGACACTTAAGAAAAAATAATGTCGTCATCAATGAAATGAAAAGCATTTTGTCAGGCTTTAATGTTATACTCTGTTCCTATTTAAAACCATTTTATTAATAATTAAATTTAAGTTATCAAACTTTATTTAAATTCTATAAAAATATTGGACACTGTTTTTGTTTGAACTGAAACATTTTTGGTCAGGAATAATCAAATAATGCTTTAAGAATCTAATTTTTGGGACCAGATTTGTCTTGTATCTATAAAAATAGTGTGAAGATTCAGATTATGATTTTTTAAATATCTGGAAACTTGTTGTCGCTGGAGTAAAGAATTAATCTTGTTCCTCTCAAAAGGTGAGACAGAACTTAAATGTAAAGGAATAACCTTAATGAGAGGTGTGAGAGAAATTCTAACTCCACCTCTAGTAACTTATTCTTGTTAAGAGAAATGCTAGATAAATTTATAACTTTATGAATAAAACCATATGAATTAGTACTGTTTGTACACAGATTCTAAAATATATGAAATATATCATGGATTCACTCAACACAAAAATCCACTGCAGAACAGATGAGTGAGACTTCTTAGTACTGTCCTTGAATGAAATTGATGGAGGCCTTGTAGTCATATATAATCAGCGTTTCCCAAACTGGGGTTCGCAAAATGTTTCAAGGGATTCGCCAAAATCTTTCCGTAATGGCGGATTCCTATTATTGTATGCATACATGTGCACATTTATGAGTCAGGGGTTCACACAACTCGGATCTTTGAGAAGGGATTCATGAGTCAAAAAATTTTGTGAAAGGGGTTGCAAGTCAAAAACGTTTGGGAATCACTAACCTAATGGAAGAATGACAGAATTTTCCCACCAGTTTTGCTGTTTATTATTGGCTTTACAAATGAAAGTAATTTGCCAACAAGCCTTTATACTGGGTGACTAAAAATGGAGATATTCCAAATAGGAAGTTGTGGGTGGGCTATCTGTTGATGACTTCCGATGATCTGATTATGCAGATTAGAACTGTACAAAATTTATCTCATAAACCGTAACAGGTAGGGATCATCATTTCTAATAACAAGCTTGTGTCACATTCAATTATGAACACAATAAAGAAAAAAAAACCCCACACACTCAGATGAATAGATCATTCAAAAATGAAACGGAAACATTTCTACATGCAAATCACGTTCATGCCCATACAGTTTTGCATATTTCACAGTGCACTGGCTAAGTATACAGTTGAGGTAATGACTGCCACAGTCATGTGTTATGGTGCTGCCACTGCAGCTCGGCTTTATCAGGACAGACATCCAGACATGGAGAATACATAAAGAAGTCGTCTGTTGTGCCACCAAACAGAACTTACAACTTCAAATAACTGATCAGGCATTGAATCTATTAACTTTTGGATGTCTGTGAGAGCTGCTTTCTTTCGAGTACATGACAATTAGAAAAATTTATAAATGGGATCTAACAGATTTATCAATTGTGATAAAAAGAAAAAAAAATTATTTTAACAGTATTAAAAAGAAGTTTATTCAATGCTAATTTAAGGAAGTTATTTGAAAGGAACCAAAACTTAGCAGTTAAGATTAAACAATTATAAACTCTGTCTCATAATAATCTTACCATCTCACAGTCTAAAGCAAAAAGAGGCGAGTTATCAGTAACTTCCTTATAAGAGTCTTTTGTGAACACATAATCTTTGTACATATCTTCCGAATAGCTAGTTATGACTGGCAAAGGAAACTTTTCCACTAACATCATTAATGGATTGAGAAGTAACTTTGTCCGAGGTAGTTTTTCGTTTTTGTTCAGATGAAAGCCAGAATGGTATTTCTGCCTATGGATTTTAAAAACTTCCTGAAAAGCTTTATGAACATCTTTAATGTTCTGCATAGTTTCCGGGATATCATTATCTGTATTAAAAAAAATTATAGAGAGAAAAGGGTAATTAAGAAATTCTTAAATTATATTAAAAGAAAATATAACTTGTGACCATAAAATTTGGTGAACGATCCTCTCCCACACGCTGTTAAGTGAACAAAACTTTGCATGTGTAGGGAGCAACACTTGTTTGAAAAAGTCACCGATACTGGGAGCCTTATTCACCAGGAATTTTTCCATGAAGGAAGTATTCTGAATGCTACTACCTACATGCATGCATGTTCTGCAATAGATTCGTCGAGTATGCCCCCAGGAGGCCAAACTGGGCTCCTTGTATCTATTCCAAGATAATGCTCGGTCCCACATGGCTATACTCGTGCAGCAGTTTCTAGCCACGAAAAGCATTATGGCACTCCCTTTCCCCCCCCCCCCCCCACTACTCACAATGGATTATTTCTTATTCCCAAAACTGAAATTAGCCCCGAAAGGTCTGCACCACGACATTCAATGCCACGTGACGATTGAGCTTATCCCAAAAGAGAACTATGCCCAGTTTTTCCAGGACCTGTACAGAAGTGCGTGACCTTAAACAGATTATTTTGAAGGGAGGCAAAATATGTTTTGCCATACAGGTACATACTCTTTCACCGAACTTTATGGTCAAAGGTTGTAGGAAAAAAGCAGCTACAAATTATTACGATAAGTGTAACAATTTCTGAGGGCTATAAAGCATTTTTCAAATTACAAGAAATTCAGGATAATGATATAAAGTATAGATTTTAAAGTTATGGTCCTTATTTCAGTTATTTTGTTATGGTACTTATTAACAACTGATCTAAGAACTTTTTTTCATGTTACTTTTTTATATTTTTCAAACATCTCTAGTTGAGGAATAAATTTCCATCACGTCCATTTCTTTCTGGCTGCTTCAAGTATAGCCTGTTCCTTAGTAAAATATACAGTACTTACAAACAGTACAATTCATTATTAATTAAGAAAAAAAAGGATTTCTACTGTATAAGGCAATTCACAGGAAAAAATGAACAGTTTTTCTAAGTCTAACTATGGAGGAAGAAAGTCATTAGTGATTATTCATTTTGCAAATAGTTTTCAAATTTTAAAATTTCAATAATACAGGGCGATTCAAAAGTTACTGTGCAGTGGCTGGTCGGAGATGGCATCCACTCACAAAAACTTTTAAATCCCCTTGTATTAAATAAGAGGACAAGGGGGACATTCTACTCTGGAAGTGTAACTACCAATTCAGAATATTCAGAAACTAAATAATTGATGCAAGAGAACTTTTAACAACTCATGAAGAATTGAAGCAAAAGGAATGCACTATTGAACAGTAACTTTTGAAGAACCCTGTATCTAGTCAATGCCTTTTGTATATAAATCATTATGAAAACATTCTCTCCTTTTCATCCTCATTTTTGTTCAGCATACAATGAAATGAGTCGTAATAAAAATTTTCTTTCCACTTTCAGTTATCCTTTGATATAAGAATTACGTGAACAGGCATAATAAAAGGGCAGAAACGATCATTATGGTATGTAAACAATATCCCTGGAATGAGTGATCAATCTCTTAAATTAAAATTAACTGTAGTTCCGACATTGCTTACTTTTAGTTGCCATATTTCTCTTGGTATTACTCACAGGAACACAAAGTAATTCTTCAGCAACACTAGAATTATACTGACTAGGTAAAAGTGTTTCTACAATCTAAAAATAAAATAAAAAAAATATTAAAATCTAAAAAGTGATTAAGTTTTGATAGTAGAAATTAAATTTATAGTGGAAAATCTAATCTAAAGATAATTTACCATGTTAAACAAAGAACAAGTCTTCCGCAAGTGCTTAGTATTAATCAAAAAATTTTGTATTTTGACACCTTCGACAATAATCATAGTTACTTGATGAACTTTGTACCATCTCAGTAATTGGCACCACCTAAATTGTTTAAATAAAAAATGCTTATTAACCAGATTATGAATTTGGCAACTTAAAGTACTGCAATAATTGGTTAATTACATTACAGAAAGGGAAAATTCAATAATGTGGAATCAAACCAGGTTCACATGCATCGTTCTTGCAGCTCTGCAACAGCTTAATTGGTAAGGTGATACTCGTGATTCCTGGTTTGATCCCAAGTCACGGAGATTTTCCTTTACTTTTCAGCAATATCGTTAATAGTTTGTACTCACCTTGGTTTGTAAGGAGAAGAGTCTCCCAAGAGAGCAGACAGTAAAAGGTGTTGAATGTCCTGAATAAATATGGGTACGAGAGGTTTATCTGCCTCATCCTTGCGTTTGTTTTCATCTAACCGTACTTGAGCTTCGCAGCCAACAGACGTTAAGTATAGCACAGGCATTTGCTTAGAAATTTAAATAATATATTTTAATGACATAAAAATTACAAATTTCTAGCATACTTGCTTTGACTTCACTTTTTCAATCAAAAATTCATCTAATGATGTTAAAGGATAAACTGCTCTTTTTATTACTGTAATACCCTGTACTTATAGCAGGTTAAGTTCCAAAGTGTGTCCGTAAATCAAAGCAATCATTTCCCCCTTTTCAGTTACTTCAGTTGCAGCATTCAACCCCATGGAATCCTCCCTCCCTCTGAAGACTATAATGGTCCATTAACATCATCATATAACACCTATGCTGGATGTCAGTTCTCTGAAAGCACATCCTCAATGGATGTGACAAGTATGCAACATTCAACATATTTTCGGACTTAAAATATCTGCAATTGATATTTTATATCTGAAAAAAAATCACAAATGAAGAAAAAAAAATATTTCCTTCTATAACATATTTTTTTTATATTACAATTCAAAGCCAAAGCATACAAATATGTCAAAAAGATAAAATGTGAAAACACATTTTTTTAAATTTTTTGAGATGCAGAGGATAAAGGGGGCTATAAAATAAAATATCTCCAAAACATTTCATGTGTGTCAAAATCTTTGTACAAAAGCCCTCAAGTCATTTGACTTGGGGGCAGTTTTAAATGTTTATCCTGCTAGAAACTTTTTTCACAATAATATTAAATACATTCGAACACATTGGGTCTTAGTTGTTTGGAAATCTAAATAGATGGATCTATATAAAACAACAAATACTTTTGTGACAACAAGTAAGAAGGCTATGGCTAAAATGCGTCGACCCTGTGTCGTAAAAGTGTTCATTGTTTTATAAAGACCCATCTATTTAGATTAAAGCACATTATTATTATGAAAACAATCTTAATTTACCATTTTTAATCTCTTCTTCTCCCTCGTTAGTGCTCTTAACTGGGATAAATTTTCAACTGGTGACATATCCTCATTGTCGTTTTTTGAAGAATTGTCCAAAGACATGCTGTATCTACTAATGTCAGATGGGGATTGATGGCTGTTGTTGAATCGCATTTTTTTAGACTACAGACATAAGAAATTTAGATATAAAATTGCTGTATATAAATACATGTATAATTCTGTTATTGCACAAATGTAAAGTTAAAATTTATTATATTTATATAGCAATTTGAAAAATTATTACAAATAAAGGTATTTTATATATCTGGAAAGTTCTATAAATGTATTTCTTTCATTATCTGTTTCTATTATGAAGAATGTGGAATCCACAAAACACATGCAAATGAATAATAAATAACTAAATCATTTTCAAATAGCCGGGTACTGACTGAGCGAGCAGCCTCGGCCGTATGCTTCGCCCCATTTGCCTCGCGAGGCAGCCTCGGTTTCAAAGCGTGAGCCACAAGTCGGCCGAGCATTTTATTGCTCTCAGTTCAGACCGCACGTACAGATAGCCGTTGTAGCTTCTGCGTTTATATTAGTTCATCTTGTAAAGAAGAAAAAATCTATGAAAACAGATTGCAACATGGGAACAAATTATTTGAAGAAATGTGTTTTGATGATGAAGAAAAAAAATTTTACACGGATGTCTGAGACTGAATTTGAAACACTCTACTCTCTTGTAAATGCCAAAATACTTAAGAATGACACAAATTTTATTACTCTGTTAATTTCCTGGCTTATACTTCGCCAGTTGTCTTCCCTTAGCTCTCTAGTTGTTTATTCTACGCATTGTGAATCCCAAAATCTATTAAAAGAACCATATAATTTGATGAGCTTTAAAATCTTCTCTTTCTCCATAGCGCGAACGAGCGAGGCAAGATAGAACCGTCTTGAGTGCGCGAGGCATTCGTTCTGAGGCGCCTTTGAGCATCGACAAAAACAGACTCGGGATGGCTCGGGCGAGGCGCGTCCTGACTGGCCGAGCATTTGCCTCACACGTCTGCCTCGCCAGGCTGCTCGCTCAGTCAGTACCCGGCTATTACCATTTTTTTTTTTAATTTTGCTATAGATAAACTCAGTAGTGCAAAACCTATTGGTGATATTACTTTCTATGCAACTGAGGTGATCCCACTGCGAATCTTTATTGAAAATACTCATAAGTAATGAGAGATATGCCAGAATGAAGAAGAAATTACAACATAATTACAAAAGAAGAAATCGGGCATAATGCTAAGAGAAAATAATTACAAATGCTTATTGTAATTCTCAGAGTAGGATTACTTTAATTTTCTTCTTTCTTCCTTTTTTAAATATTTGGGATCAGTTAAAATTGGTTGATGGTTAGTTGGACCAGTGTGTTTACACAATGTTAGAATTCCATATGACTATTATCTTTTACACATTCTGGAGACAAATGCAAACATCCATGCCCACGTCAGGAACCGAATCCATACCCAACCAATTCAAATATTGGAAAGCCTATGCCCCAGCGCTATCAGCCACGAGGCTGGCTCAATTAAAGTTAATTGGGTGTCCCAATTCAATGCCCAACTCTGATTTTCTCATCAATATAGTGAAGATGGATGACCCAACTTAGACAAATTCTGACATTAAAGTAATGGTCAAACTTTTTTCTTTTATGCACTTATGATTATGGAGAAACCAAGTGACTGTGGATAATTTTAATACCAGAGAAGAAAACACAACCTCTTTTCCACATTAATGTCTAATAATCACATGTGCATTTCGACTGGTATTCTGCTGATTGATGACTGCAAGGGCAGTCGAAATGTGCATACAGTTCATTAAACATTAATGTGGACAAGTGGTTGTGTTTTCTTCCTTATGATTATAATTATGCCAGTTAAAATCAAGAGGCTTTTCCAATTAGGTTAATGTGAACTATATTTTTTTGTACATTTATTAATGAGAAGAATCAATTCAGCAAATATGTCTAAATTTTGTTCAGATGCATGTTAAAAGCATTAATATTTAACATAGGATAAGACACAGTGGTGAATATTAAATAATATATATTAGATTCTTTCATCGGTTATTAAAAACTACTTTCATTCATTCATTCATGCCATTCCTATTAAAGAGAAATAAATAAATTACATTTACTGTATTCGTTTGGCATTATTCTGAAATACGTTTAATAAATTCACAGAACATGGTTTGGAGGAAGGGGTCATTATTATGGTCGACTTAAAAGACAATAGAAAGTTAGGTTCGAATTAAAAGTAAATGAAAAATGGTGATCCAAGATAATTACATGTCTTTAAACAATCTAAAAATAAAAAGATGAAAAAAAAAACTTAATAAAAACTTAATTATAATAACTTGGAGATTTAATTTACTTTAGGATTATCTGTTGTTTCATTCATTTTTATTCATTCCAAATGTTAAAATTGCAATGTTTTTTTATTTTATTCTGCGAATTGCGATGGGCTTTTTGAAGAGAATTAAAAATAAGGAGCGTTTCTCTATTCTGTAGAAAAATATTTAACAAAGTTCAGAAAATTCGACAGTTTCCAACGTCTGTAAGCAACGAGAGGGCAGCCATGATGGTGAGGAATCGAAGATGTGAGGTGAACGAGTAAAACAAACCGACCGGTTAATTAATTTTCAAGCATTCAAACTTCACAAAGAGATAGTTTCGAATTAATTCGATTCCATTTCTAATTCCAAAAACTATATTTCACCTAAGAAAAAGCCAATAAAATTCAGTTGAATACATTTAAAAAAATTTTTAATTTTGAAACCAGAAGGGATAAAAAAATAAATATTCTTATTCCATTTCTCACTTTAGAAAGTAACTTACGAAACCTCTTCCCATGTGCGTTGCTAAGGTAACTGACCATGCCTTTAACACTAGAAATAATTAAAGTTAATAGTTTGCCTGTCAACTCTATAAATTAAGAACCCTGTAACCCTAATAGTTCAAGAAATATTTCGTAATACATATAAAGAAGAGTTAATGATCTTCGCTTAAAGGAATCGCACTGTTAAAGAGTAATTTTTTTTAGTAAATACGGAAGAGCGCAGGCCCCCTTTTTTCATATATGTTTCATATTTACAAATTTAAATGGTATAAAGTTTGCTGACAATAATACTGTCGTCGGAATTTCACTCGAGTCTGTCTATTATTGAAACATGAATCGACTGTTGTCGAATTGCCACATGACAAACATTATTGCAGTGTCCCGTAATAGGATTAACTTGACTACGTGTTCCTGCACTAATAGGATGCAACAGTTTCTCAATAAAAACATAAATTCTAAACTAATAATTTTATTTTTTGGAGTTTACTTACAACTTTATTTCTAGAACTATAGCTCGTTCTGAATTCTGACAATTTGAGTCTCGAAATGACCACTGTGTTTGTTGAAGCATCTTTGAGACTTTATCGCTCATATCAACATTGCCATCATTCTTCAAACTTTCATCATTTTCGATAGGTTTGATCGAACATTATACACAACAGATTTCACGTGCCCCCGAAGGAAATAATTCAATTACTCGGGTGATTTTAGTGGTCAGGCTACTGGTTCTACTGCCCTCCCCCCTCATCTGTTCTTGCATGGATGTTTATTATTAATCGAACATTATTAATTTATGGACGTTTGTATTAGTTCTTTCTAACACCTAACAGCTTCCAATCTGCATTTGGCCAGAGTGTAGGCTTATTGGCTAATTTCCTTTCAAATTAACCTTGCTTGTGCATAGAAAAAATGGGAGGAGAGCTCATTCTGCAGTTGATAGATGATGGTTGTAAATGATATATATCTTGGAAGAACTTGAGAAAGAAATCACAAATTGCTTCTATAATATAATGCTTTACAAAATTTATTTTCTAGCCTTATATAATTTTCAATCAAATCCCTTAAGTTAATTTATATCTAATATTCTTTTATAATGATCCAAAATTATATCACAGGGAAAATTTAATCGAGTTTTAATTTTCTTTTAGTAGAAAGAAGTCTATTATATGCATAAAATGAAGGAGTTTCCCAAAGTAAATACTGATGGATTTCAAGGTAAAAACAGAAAAACAAATGCTACACATTTCTAATTACTATTACTAAAAAAAATTATATATATTTTTGTCCGCAAAAAACGCATTGTTGTATGAAAATGAGTTTCGCATGGTAAATTTTGAATACCATTGTTGTAGCTGTTGGTTTAACAGATTTTATTCAAACTTAATCCACGGGCCATAATGTATTTAAGATTATTATTATTAATATTAATTGATAGCATTCCACAGGAATAAATACAAAGTAAAAATTGAGTTCAACTTTTATATGTTTCGTCTTACTGTTCGTCATAATAAGTAATTTGCCCGGTTATTCCAGGGAGGTGGTGGTGGAGGGAATAATATTTACTATTTAATATACTAATTTACTGATGTGCTGTGGGATGGCCTAGTTATTTCAAAAAATGATAATTGTATAGTTTAGCATTACAAAGATAGTCTAAGGCATGTGATGCCTGGAAGGGTTACCCTACACATCATCGAATCTCACTAAATCGAATCGGCAAACCTCACTTCGTCGAACCACATATCATCGAAATCAGGCCACATTTCATCGAATAGTTTTAAAAATATGGTCCATGGAATAGGGGAATTTTTTTTTCTATTTATTTATCTTAATTACTTAGTTGATGTTACTATCACATTTTACTAACTACCACGCTACCAATTAATTGTTTTTTGTTAATTTATTGACTGAATAAAGGGAAATGTCTGTTTTTAAAAACATCTGAACAAATTTTTTGAAATTACATATACTGTTAAAACTACACGTCTGTAAGTTAAACAATATCAACAACTTCAAAAGACAGAATAATTGAACTTTTAAAATTGTTTTTTTAAATAAAATTTTTATTTGAATTTTTTAGTTGGATCTGAATTCTTTTATTTCAGTTCACAATAAAATCTGATATGTGGATATACTTAATAAAATTGATAATATTTAATCTTTAAAAAAATCGATTAATCAGTCAATAAAAATATCTTCGAGGCATGACCAGAAATTTTCTACTGTAAGAATTAAAATAAATAAAAACATTGTGCAATATGAAATGATTTGTTTTTGTGGTATTACATGTATTTATTAAATAATAAAAGTAAATTTTTATTAACGGGAAAAACAAAAATTTATTAACAAATAAACTCGCACTAGAGTTGCGTTTTTACCGCTTAGCGTGCTACTTCATGACATAGGTAATGAATTGTCTGCATTACTGTGTGTAGTTTTTTTTTCAGTTTTAATTGTTTATTCGATTTGCAGCTTTTTTGATGAATAAAACGTAATTTTCGTAATATAATTTTCCATATCAAATAAAATATACTATAATAGTTTTGTTCAAAAAACGTAGTTTCATAATGAAAAATAATTCAAAAATCGTAGTTCCACATCAATATAACAAGTCATATTGCCCTCCTCCAACCATCCCCGTGAGCTGTGATTTTTCAATGATGTGAGGTTCGATGATGTGTGCCTTCGATGATGTGAGGTTCGATGATGTGAGGTTCGATGAAGTGGGGTGTACCGCCTGAAAGCAAATCTATATCAACATAATTAATAACGAATATATCAAATGCATAATAATGTTCATATACTCAAAATTTTGTCAAATTTTGCTACCATCAATTAGATTAAGCATGGTTAAAAGTAATAAATGAAAACTGGAGTTAATGCCCCGATATAAAGTGAAGATATTAACAAGAAAAATAGAAGGAAAAATTTCACGACCTGGATACATACCAGGAAACCCAAGTATCTCGCTTGTCGTCTCTATCAAGCTGACTACTTTATAATCTTTAGGAGACTTGGAGATAGCAATAGCCGAATTGGCAAAGGCGACAAGCTGGATATTCCTGGTCCTTGGTTCGAAGGCAGGCCGCAGAATTTTTCCTTCTGTTTTTCGTGCTAACATCTTTAAGCATGATTGTCGTATTTAATATGGACATGCTTATCTAGCAAATGTTAAAATTCATGTTTTGGAGATGGATTAAAATAAAAAATTCACCATTATCTGGAAATACTTACTAAGTTATTTGTTTTCATTTTCTGTGGATTTTGATTTGGCTTCAGGCATTGTACACATTTCCTACATTAGATGCGTAATATTTATCTGTATGTTATAAGGCTTATCTTTAATTTTATTTCAGTTTTACCAGTGAAGCTATTTGAAAGGAATCAAGGATGTCATTACATATTTTTTAAACAACATGCAGTTCGAGGTAAAGATAAGTGGAAACCACCTGAGAAGACTTTATTCCTGTTAAATGTACCATCTTATTGTGCCAAAGTAAGAATACACGATAAAAGATAAATGTTGTCTAAAACATGTGCACTCCCCATCTCCATATTTTTAAAATTTTGTTTTTCCTAACCAGGAACATTTGAGGAAAATCTTTTCAAAATGTGGCCCAATCACGCAAATTTTCTTTCATAAAAAGCCAACAAGTGGGATTCCTGAAGAAGAAAAATGCAAATATTTAAAAAAATTTCCTCCATTAAACGTTTGTATTATCATTGATTTTTCTTTAAAATCTATTATAATGAATTAAAAACAAAACATTTATTCCTTCTAATTATTTTAGGGTTTTAAAGTTGCCTACATAGTTTTTGAAAATGCATCAAGCATTCATAAGGCACTAAGGTTAACATTTCAAGAACCTAGAATTATACCTTTGGATTCAAATGTTGATCTATTTGGAATAAAGAGTAAGGGTTTAATGGAAATTTTATGTTTGTATTATCATTGATTTTTTAATCTATTAGAATAAATGTTTAATCTTTTAATATTTGTTGTTTTAAGTGTTGGCATAAAAACCACACTACTATAAGTTTTGTAGATTCTTTTGAATGAATATATTTGCAGAATGGATTAAAGCATATAGTGATGCAATCCCAGAACCACAAAGTTTAGAAAAAGAAATTGAGAAATCTTTGGCAGAATATGAAGCTGATGCTGCAAAAGTAAGATTAAGATGAAAAAGTTTCTTATTGTCTTTTCATTTCCCTCACTTTCCTATTTATGGCAAAATTTACATGAACAATTTTTTAACTCTCATGGGCATTTGAAGATTATTAAATGTCGTAGAAGCAGAAATTATGAGGTAGGATCAAACAGTAGCTGTAAATGTTTTTTACCAATAAAAATGTATCATTAGTTTTCAATACAATTCCCTCCACGTACAATGCCTGTGCACCAGTGCTTCATGAGAGCTTCGATTCTGTGAGGAAAAAATCTATCGGTTGACTATACAGACATGCATATTCCGCAGTTTTTCGCGTCATTGTCTGTATAAAATTTCTTGACTCCCAAAGCCTCTTAAGACACCAAAAGATTATAAGCATTTAGCACGAGGTCAACTGAATAAGGAGGAAGGAGAATACACTGAAACTGGAGATCTGAAATTTTTGTGACTGTTGTGAAAAATGTGTGGCTGTGCATTGTCATTGCTGAAACAACATGCCATGAGATAAGCCATGACTTTGGACCTTTGTGTGGGCTTCAAATGGTTCCTAGGGAGGTCACAAAAGACTTGCTGTCCAGTGTTGATTCGCTGGGCATATAATGTTCCAAAAAAGCGTGAGCCTCATTTTCTGGCTGATGGAATTTGAAGCAGGCCAGATCTAGTATCATCAGTCACACAGATCATACAACTTTTGAATTTCATAGGCCACTCTTGTTGTAATGATAAACAACTTTCCCCGTATTGCTTCAATGTATGTCAGTTGGTTTTTCACCTGCACTGTTCAAAAAATGTATTGCTGTATGCTGCTCGTTTTTGGAGCCACCCTCTTTACAATACTACCATGTTTCTGCCAGACACACTGACTTCGTGTTCTCATCTGTTAGCTGCTCTTCAAACCTAACTTAACCTTTTTGTGGTACAGTAAAATCCCGTTATAACGTACCTCACTTTCACGTACATTTCAAAATAACGTTTAAATTCAAAATCCCCGGCAGAAATCCTATTCTTTTAATGTTTAAAAGTTTCAGTTTAACGTACATTTTAGATTAACGTTCTAATTTAACATTCCCTAGGTAAGCTATCCTCTCATTACAATGTTCATAAATCAAAGGCCTTGTCTGATTGTTAAACACCTGTAAGCCTCCTTTTTACAAAGACGTTGATTCCTTACTGTGTGTGTGTACAAGAGCAATGCCAAGGCGTGGAGACAAAAAGAGAAATTTTCCAGTAATGGCCACTAAAATTAGATATGGGCAGAGGAAGAAAAAAATAATTTTGATGATAGACAACTGCTCAGCATACTTTATGTAAATTTAAGCAACATCCGATTAGGATTTCTTCTACCAAATTGCACACAACACTACAACTAAAAACGTAAAATACCATTTCTGGAAGCTTTTATTGCAGAGAATATTGTTTAATGAATGGCTGAGAATTATAGAAACAATAAAAATTAAGGATGCAATTGAAATGGTTGCAATGCCTAGAGTTGTTCAATCAACTGTGATTGCGAACTATGTTCTTGTGGTCTGCATTGATATCGTATAAAATAATGTCAGGAATGGATGAAGGTAGTGTACTTTATTACTTTCATCCATTCTTGTATACTCCTTTCATCCATCCCTGTAATGTATTTTATTACTTTGTACACCCTCTTTTGTGATTAAATTAAAATATTATCATTTTAATCTTCTATACTATATGTATTTTAATGTTTTTCTGTGTACATACAGTATACATATCGGGCACAAGCCGTACTGTTGTATTATGTAGCTCGCATGGGTTCCTCCTTCCCCCCACTTTCAGAATAATGTTCAAAATTCCAGTCCCCTTCGAGTACGTTAAAACGAGGTTTTATTGTACCAACTTATGGAAAAATTGCACAATGTTTCAAATTTATTTTAAAGGCTAACTTTTGATCCTCTCTCGTAGATTCAAAATTTTAACATGTAGTATTCTTCTCCTAACCAGTGTAAATTTATTATAGAGGATAGAAAAATATCAAGTCATATTTTATATCTAAAAATCTTACCATGTATAAGGTGTATTCAAGGATAGCTACTTTTTCTACTTTGATGCGCTTGATAAATAGCCACGAGAAAATTTCTTGGCATTTAAGATTTAAGTTAGTATTTTTTTTTTAAGTCACTTTAAATTTATACAGAAAACTGAAGCAGCAAAAAATGCTGAGGAGTCTGAGGAAGGTTGGATAAAAGTTACACGTCGAGGGAAAAAACCAGGAATTCCTTATACTGAAACGCGGATGGAGAACATTGTAAAGAAGGATAAGAAGAAAAGATCTCAAAAGGTAAATAGTTAAATTTAAATTTTTACTTGTAGTGTTTTGTTTACTTTAATCTTGGTATTGTGAAACCTTTATTTAGTTTGGCACAACCCACTGGAATAAAACTTTGAAAAAATGTTTCATTAGCTGTCAGAAAAAAAACAAAAAAACTGACGTGTCAAGTCTCAATTTATGAGAGATCTATTCTTATATAAGCCATTCGTTACGTGTATTTATTCGTTATCCATTGTCCAGTAACTTTATTATAACTGCCAATCTAATGAACAAAATATACTCGTACTGCAGCCAGCCACCATGGGAGGGGGACACTGACATTTCGTTACAAGATAATTCGCGACAGACACCTTGTAACAGAGACAACTTGTTCAGAAAAATTTGCGTGGCTCAGTTTTCTACACTTTTGCACAAGGTCAAGTTCCAAACTCATTTCCTTATTTTTGTCGAATTTGAGAGGACGTAATTTTATCACTATTTAGGCAGATTTCGCTTTAGTTTGTTTATAATAAATGAATAATTCCTTGTTTAAATTGAGACTCAAATGATAAATTAAACTTAAATTACTAATCGAATTGAGAAATTGGAAAAAATCTTATTTTCATTGTTTGAACAAAAACAAGCATCATTTTAGGATTTCTTTATTAATGAGTGATGATTTTAAAGTAGGCTATTGATATATTAAAATGAACTTATATTTAAGAGAATAATGAAAAAGACATCACAAAATAATTAATACGAGGCCTTTCGGTCATTTTATTTCAAAGACCTTCTTCAGGTATAAAAACTTTTTTGAAAGTATAACTGAAATCTTCTTTCAGTAAAAGATAAGAATATAAATATAAAGTTTAAATAGATATTGTTGAGAGG
>JAHWFO010002456.1:1881199-1898049 GCA_023313115.1 Rhysida immarginata
AAAGATAAGAATATAAATATAAAGTTTAAATAGATATTGTTGAGAGGCATTATTACATCATTTGATTGTTTACATCTTTGAAATAAAATGACCGAAAGGCCTCGTATTAATTATTTTGTGATGTCTTTTTCATTATTCTCTTAACTATTATACATCACTTATTTTCTTTCTCTATGAACTTATATTCTCGTTTTTTGTATTAAAATATGAAAAGGTTACTGGATAAATTTATGATTAAATTTGTTGTACATTTTTTTAATCCTAATTACGGTAATCAAGATTAGTAGACTCCTGGATTAATTGGTTAATTAGACAAATTTTATTCTGTTTATTTTTTTTTGTATTTTATCATTTCTATTGTTGTATTAACAGGCATGAAAAACTTCTGTGGGAATCTCTGCATTTTCTGTAACTTTTTTTTTCTTTTTTACATTAATGCAATGCTTAATGAACTCTTTCCATTTTTCTCCAATTCCTGTTTAGTTTTCTCCCCACAAAATAATTCTTCCTCCCGTGCAGTCTAGAATTTTAGCATCAACAGGACAATCATGCAACCTAATGGATAGCGTTCATTAAGCATTGTATTATTGAAAAAAAAAAAAGTTACAGAAAAATCTTGAGATTCGCACATCCGCAGAAGTTTTTCATGCCTGTTAATACAAAAGAAATAATAAAACAAAGTATAAAAAACAGTAAAATAAAACTCATATTAGAAGTAAATATGTAATGCATACAAAATGGCGAAATTCTACGTTGTAATATTTTATTTTTGCATGTTGCATATAATTTTTTTTTATTCAAATATTTCTATTGATCAAATCATGCACATGCTTGCTTTTACTCATTTCTTTTTCTGCACCTAAATTGCAATTTACTAAACCCTCCCTAGATCCCATTTTAGAATAAAACTTGTCTAAGTAACCAAATAATCCAGGAGTGTATGACTCTTGATTAATTAAAATTAAAAGAATGTACATCAGAAATTTATCCAGTAAAACCTTTCATATTTTAATATAAAAAAAGAATATAAGATCATTTTAAAATATCAATATCCTATTTTAAAATCATCACTCATTATTTAAAAAATTCCTAAAATCATGCTTTTTTTTTTTGTTCAAACAATGATAATATGAGTTTCCTAATTTCAAGTGAGGCATTTATCTTGAGACAACTGAATATCTCGGAAACTAAGCATTGTATGAAAATATGTCCAAAATCAAAAGTGAATTATTTCGCGGGGGAAATTTATTAGTTAAAAAATTACCCCCCCCCCCCCTTGTGAGGGGGAGGTGGTAACTTTAAAAAAGGGGTTCCTATTTAAGATTTCAATGGTATACATGTATTCAGATTGTACACAATATTCGAGAAATGTTTTATTCTTGGTGTTTTTTTTCAATTGATTCAACCGTTTAGGAGATAGAGGCCCTGAAAGTGTGGAACTTTTAAAGTTTTGAACCCAATTTTATCGATGAAGACAAAGAGATAGAGAGTGGGTCTTACAGACATTCCTATTCTACTTTTTAATGGTTTTTAAGAATCCGAAGTCAGAATTTCAAAAATCCAAAACTTTTTGGATGACACGGTCAATCAGTCATGACTTTTGCTTCACAGAGTCCAGTTCTATATTATAGTGCAGACATAAGGTGTTTTTTTGTGATTAATGGGGATCTGCTTCTGGATCCACAGTGCAACTCATTTTGGAGACCTTTCTGTTGATTTCTTGGTTCATTTCAACCTCGGGGCTCAATGACAGATGTGGTTTCACAGTTGATACATTGGGTCATCATACCAATTTCATTTGTCCACTCTCACAGCTTTTTAAATTCAAACAGCGTATCAATTGCACTTACATCTTCGCCAAGAAACTTGCAACTTTACTGAAAGAAAGACCACCACTGTGAAATAGGAAATTAAAAAGAATATTGGAATCCTGCAGCATGAGATCATTTCAAAAAGTTTGCTGCTGCCATTGGCCCAATAGATACAAAACATTAATACCTTTGGGTGTTCCACATCAGCTTTGGGAAGGTGGTCATAATAACGTGACTGGGATTTTTCTGTTAAACCCTAGCATTAATTAACTCTATTGGTCTTATAAAATTGATATAACTATTACAATACTTGCTATTCTTTTAAATAAGTTAACCTTAGAAAGACAAATATCACAGACACAGTTAAGCAGGGCATTATTCACCTGCTAAGCATAGACTCATCTTCATATAATCTTGTGTTGAAGGCCTCTACTGTATAACAATGGTCATGTCACTGGAATTAATGAATAGTTGAATATATCAGTGAATTTTGATTTTTGCTCCTCAATTTTTATTTATCTAGGAATTGCTGAATTTCTACACATTTCAAATTAAGCAGAGCAAAATGGAATGTAAGTATATGTGCCATTTTATTTAAAAAAAAAAAATTATCATGGGGTCAGGGAAAGTCTGGCAATTGTGGTGGGACATTAATAATGGAAGGTATTTGTTAACCATGGGGGCTGTATAAAAATGCACTTGTCTACTACCTCTAAGTAAAAAAGTTTATTAAAACATCAAACTGAAATTAATGAACATTTAAAATTCGTTTTTCAGACATTGCTCAACTTAGGAAAAAGTTTGAAGAGGACAAAAAGAAAATTGCTACAATGAGAGCATCTAGAAAATTTATTCCATATTAATAAAACTTATTTATCAACACTGCCTACTCTTCTTTAAAATCATCTTCAGTAACCTATATTAAAAAAAAAACAAAACACATAAATAAAAAGGTAATTTTCTAAATATAATTAATAGTAAGGATAGGAAACACAGCCAACATTAATAAATTTAAAAAATCTCAGATTTTAAACTGAATGGGTGAAATTAGCTAAACCACATTTAATGATTTTACGCTTTCAGCATGCACTCCAAAAAAAAACAACCTTTTCTTGGCAACTTCGGATTATACTCTCATCCCTTCAATCTATTGTTTGATCTAAAGATAAGGCCTTAGCACTGCATTATCAAACTGAGACAGACAATGCAACTTTCATAGTTTACAACAAACGAAAAACCGTTCTGTGTATTTCATTCGTTGCAAATAATGAAAGTTTCATTGTGTCTCAGTTTGATGATGCAGTTCTCACCGAGTACTAAGGCCTTATCTTTAGGGTTAGGTGCTGTCGTCTCAAGAGGTTAATCTAATTAATTTCTATTTGAGGACAATTGTGGAATTTAATATGCTAATACATGTTTGCATTTTTTTTTTTTTTTTTTTTTATTGCATTAGTGTCTACGTTGTAATTTTCCCATTAATCTTTACATTTCTTTTCCACTATTGGTATTCATAATGCCAAACTGGAAAACTAAATATAGAAAACATTTTTATTATTGATATATTGAAATCATCAGCTGCTTGCTGAGCAAGCAGATTTGCTTTTCCCATTGAGGCAGTTAATTTTTATGATGGGAAGCAGACCAACAGTAATGAAATGAAATTTCCTCTTATTCCATGGATGTAGGACTTAAGTGTTTTAAGCTATGCAATACAAAGCATACAAATATAAGTTTCTTTCAATAATCGGTTAAGAGCATTCTTAAATAGGAAAAGAGAATGTGAGCAGAGGAAGTGGGGCTACCATGTCTTAATTCAGAAAATTTATATTTTAAATTCTACCTGTTTTCTGGCAATCTTCTTAAGTGCCAACATAATTCTCCTACATTAAAAAAGTTAAAGAAAAAAAATAAGGTAGGAAAAGATTTGGACATTCTAACCCCCCCCCCCCCCTTTTAATGGATGAATGCATACCTACGTTTCCTTGGAGACTATTTGATGCTACCGAAACTTGCAGTGCCTGTCCAAATCTGTCTAGTGCATTCCGAGCATTTTCTTTAGGCAAATTCTTTCCGTATTTCCTTAAAAGCAACAGCAGGCTGTCGATTAAACTCTTAAAATCTCTGATTGAGAATATCTCCTTCTGGATCATCTGGTTCTTGATTTTGGATGACTCCATTATTGAATCCAAAACACCAGTGTGCAACTAAAAAAATAAATAAAATTCTTATTAAAATTTCAATTATTGGCCCAACACAATAAAGCATAGTTTTAGAATTTTTTTTTGGTTTCTATACAGAGGCCATACAGAGTTTCTTATAAACGGATTTAATCAAATGTGAATCCTCAATTTTTTTTTTCCCCTGCAGATTTAGATTTACAGAAAAAATTGCATTCATTTTACCCAAAAACTTTTTTAAAAATCTGTTGTAGGTGGCACTGTAAGTGCAAAAAGTCAAACTAGTGCGAATATCTCGAGAAGTCCACTTCAAATCAAAAAAGTATCAATATTTTTTGAAAGCTACTATATTTAACAGCGCTAAAATTAGCCCTCACCACCTTTTCAGGGGTGGGCTGGGCAACTTTGAAATTTTAAATGGGAACCCCTATTTTTTTTATTTAACTTCTTCAGATTTTTCTTAGCGTGGGGGTGCCCCAAGGATTGATTCTTTCACCCTTATTATTTTCGCTGTTCATAAATGACATTGTTTATCATTCAACCAGATTCACCTTTATAGATATTACTTTTGGCAGCCTCGAGTGATTTTCCTTGTTTGATAGCACTACTTAATGCAGCCCTTTTCGATCTTAATGTTTGGGTTAATCGTAATCATTTAAAAGTTAGTATAGACAAAACTAAGGCGTAACTAATCTTTTACCAGCGTAACAGATTAGGTATTCTGGACTCCCTTCTGTTATATTTTGATAATTCTTTGCTTTTGTCAGTCTCATCTTAAACGTATCTTGGAATTACGATAACTCGTGATCTCACATGGGATCTACACGTTGACCTTTTAATATCTAAATTGAACAGAAGGCAGGGAGTTATTTCTCGTTTACATTATTTACCTAGTAGAATTATCCTTCAGTTATATCATGCATGGATACATTTTTATCTTTGTTTTAGTGCTCTGTTTTGGGGGAAAGCTTCTGCTGATAATCTTTCCAGAGTGCTGAAATTACAGAAATGGTTTTTAAGGATCTATTTTGGCCTGCCTAAAAGTTCGTCTGTGTTGACGAGATTTTCTGAGCTCTGTATACCTACGATTTATCAATTATATTTTATATGTATCTAAGCAATGAATTAGAATTTTTAAACACAAATGTAATCTGTTTATCTCCCCTATTGACTTGATTGGTAATTCCATTACTCATAAGCATTTTACGAGATCTAACAGATCTCTTATTCCTCCATTGACGAGACATAACTACCGTTGTCCCTGCTTATCCTATGTAGGCATCAAGTATTGGGCATACCTACCTTTACACTTAAGATTGTTAAAGGATTTTAGAGTTTTTTATAATGTTTTGCCCTCCAATTGGCACCCGATTTTCAAATTTAATATATTATACTAATTTATTGAGTTGAATTGTTGATTATTTGGGTGATCCGATTTGCATTTTTATCTATTGATGGCCTAGCACTGGGACTTTAAGTTTTTGTTTACGATTTTTGTCAAGCCATGACAGACGTTTTATTCTTTTAGACTGTTAATATTTTTTTATTTAGTGGTTTAATTTTGTTGTTAATAGTTTTTTGTGATGCTCTGCACTATGTTTGTTTATTGTGTTTGTGGACTCCCTTTGGCCTATTTTTCGGTCTTCTGACCATACTGGCTACAGAGGGTTCATCCCCCCTTTTTGATGTATTTAAATAAATAAATAAAAAGATTCAGATTCTTCAAATTTCTTTTTTTTTTTTTTATGGCAGATGGCACTGTAATCACAAGAAAAAAAAAAGTAAATTGAATGTCTCTGGAAAAACACATGTCCATTATTCTGTGGAAATAAAAAAAAAACAAAAAAAAACAAACCCACTTTTAGTGTAACCCAGGAATAACGACGTGGACATAGTAGTTTTCTATTCTCTTTGGGGTGCTTTTTTTTATGAGTCCTCTCACCTCACCCAAGCACTTTATACCATAAGATGTTCAAATTGATGACCACCTTGCACTTGGCAGTGTGTTAACGGGTAGTAAAATTGTTGAGAAACATTTTCCAATATCTCTGGTGTTTTTGAAAAAATTTTTGGGTAAAATTAGTGTAATTTTTTTTCCCGTAGAATCCAAATCTGAAGGGGGAAAAATAATAATAATCGGGATTCCCATTTGAAACTTCAAATTTGCATGGGGCTAATTTTGGTACTATTAAATAGCATTAAAAAAATGTGAAACTTTTTCTTTTTTTAACAAGATGTGTATTTTTCAAGAAATTAGACCTTTCTGGGACTTTTTATTCACCCGGTGTAATTTTAACAACTGGCTCATGTGAATGGTGTGAGCCAGTCTCAACACACCACTGATTAGTGAAACGAACAACTAGTACAAACAGCATACTAAAAGAGGGCATTTTCAAGATGCAATAAGCACTGGACGTTGTCCTTTGTCAGCTTTATAGCTGACAACCTGTATGGTACCACACCTTTCAGTGGAAAACATGAAGTTATGATCATCTGCAATGGACTACTGTCAATTGGAAAACATGACATTATCCAATAAATCATGCTTCCTCTTTTCACCATGATATGTCATAAACAACCATGAGAGAATGGGTCTAGTGTGTAGCATCAATGTCATGGTCTGGTGAAAGTTTTCATGGGAGAGACATTAGCTTCTTTGATGCATATAGATAATGCCCTGAATAGTATCAGAATATTGTGGTCATATCGCATCTACCCGTTCATTTCATTCTAGAATAAGGTCTCTTTTGCCACAGGGTTCATTTGCTGTCTTAAGTGATTCTTAATCCCATTGGGCATTTGTGGGATGAAACTACGTAAATAGGCTGATTGGGTGTGACAACCACCCACATGTTTGCAGCACGCGAGATGCCATCCTTGAGGCATGGGAAGACATTCTTGTAATAAAGTAGACATTCACTATAGGATTCTATACAGCAAATTGTGCTTACATTATACTTAATGAATATTAATAATAGCAACATTTACTTACCATTTGCCATAATCAAATTACTTTTAAAAATTTCTTTCTGTAAAATCTATTTACCTGCGAGTATAATGCATAATTTGAGTTGTCTGGTAAATTTGCAGAAGATTGAGATATTATGGCTTCTATTACAGGAGCTTCAACACACCAACGTATAAGCCCAGGTATAGGTGTCATCGAAGGCATAATAATGCTTCCTTTTGGCAGAGAGCTTTGTAAATTTGTTGTCAAAGGAGTCAGGCATAATTGAGAATTATTGGCTACCCACCAGGTAATTATTTGAATTAAACCTGGTGGAAGCTCATTATTATCTATACAAAAAAAACATCCAAGTTTTATTTTAGGAAATTTTAATAATAATTAAAAAAGACTTATGACATAGTTCTAAGATTGTCATAAATAAAATGGAGAAAATTGAACCAGTCAAGCAATACGCAGGGTTGAGGCCATCTCTGCAGATGGGGGTAGCAAAAAACACTTATCTAAAGTCTACTCAATCATTTTCAATACTAATTCTAAAAATCAACATTCACTAACCTGAAATTCCATACAAAGCAGTGGATGCTGTAATAAAATGTGCCGTAAAATGTGTGGATATATTAGGTAGATCGATCAAAAAATGTGCTGAACGAGGAATAAGATGAAAATAATCCAAAATCACCTCCCGTACTAAGGCAATGACTATATCTGATGTACAACCTTGTTGCTTGAAAGTTCAATATTAATAAACCATCAATGCACAAAGAAGTAATAATGTATTTCTTTTAATCTGATGAAGTGAAAAAAGGATGGTAAATGATTTTACCTGCATCCAAACAGCACTACTTGACAACACTGCAGCATTCCTTGTAGCAATACCCAGTGATACTATCTTGGAGAGTAATTTTATCTTATTGACGTTACCACCTTCGAATTGAAAAATGGTTAAAAAAATGATATTCCTGATAACATCATTATGTTGATTACTGAACTGGTGGCTCAGCACTTCCAACAACTGTAATTCCTGCAGAGCATTTAGTTTCTGAAATGGAGATTTTTATTTATCATTTGTTTACATTTTTATTTTCTATGTGTATAAAAAGTATGCAATACCATTTAATATGCAGGGTGTTTTGTAAATTAAGTTCAAGATTATATAAAAAGTACTAAGTGATACAATTTTGTGTTTTTCACCACATGTACAGCCTTTTTTCTATAAATATTTCCACCAACTTCCAAACAAAAGGGCAATAATAAATTATTTTATGAAGGCATCAGTAAGCACACACAAATCCTTGATGCCAACTTCGTCAATTCTCTACACTATATACTGGTTGAATGCCATCATGGTGTTACATGTAATAGCTTTCATAAACGAATGGAAGACCACCACCACCCTCCCCAACCATCCCCAAGAAGCTTAAACAGTGTCTGGTCTCAACTATCAAATGTTTGGATAACCATCAATAATTGGATCAATGATAAACATATCTTTCGAATCACTATAAAAATTACGAGGGTTGGGGCATAAGTCATGGCAACTATTTTTTTTTCTCAGAGCTAATAAAATGTCATATGTCTCAAGGAAGCTGTGACTGGTAGTATGTTTCCACAACATTAGATGGCTCCGTGAGTTCCTGATGTTGCGCAGAGAGGAAATGTTAAATCAGTTCTCAGTCAACTGCCGTGCAAGGTGGATGTAACCAGAGTTGAACAATGCTCGTATATCAAAACAGCCATTCTCCATTTTGATTTCTGTTACTTATTCTGGAAAATGAAATCTGTAATCATGTTCCGGAATAAATTTTCCAGAAGCATGAAACGTATGAAACATTACAGGCTTCATGATTCCAGAACATGTTGTCAACTACCTTAATAAACATGAGAAGCAAAGTGTTGGCGTGTTGTTAAATGTCCGTACATTTCGTCCATTCCTTGTCCTTTCATCTATATATTTCACATTTTCCACCCATGCTTGAATTCTCATAAAAAAAAATAGTTGCCATGACTTATGCCCCAACCCTCGCATAAAAATTAAAATTGTCGGAACTGAATAGCTGTGAAAGTCAAGTACAGAAATTGCATCCTTTGTTTGTCCAAGTCCAGTCAGCTCAATCAAATCATTACCCGAATTTTTATGAGTTCAGCAAACCAGCAGCAGTTTGTGTTCTACAGTAGCACTTTTCGACTTTTGCGTTGCACCTGAATTTTTATGGCTACAAAAATTTTCAACCCTAATACTGGTGGTCTACCTTGGTTTTTAGCTGGCTTCATCATTACCTTCAAGGGTTATGTTACTGCCAGCAAATATTTTGATATCGTGGGTGATCATGTCCACATATTGTTTCAAGATGATATGACCATACAGAGAGCCAGGGCAGCTCGATTCTTATCTGAAGAATGTTTGTTTGTATGCTTGTTTCTTATACAAATCTGCAGTTTTATTCTGATCTTGATGAAATTTTGCACACTTGATCTTCAAAATTTCAAAGCAAGAGGAAAGTCACTGTCCACCTGAGATTTCGAAAAAATGATAATTATCAATATTCATAATGACGGTAGGGTATACTAATAAGAGGTATCTCAAGACCAACAATACAAGGCAAAGTGTGTGTGCAAGAATGACCCGTGGTGTTTGTATCAACATGCAATTCACCAACAATATACATCTATTGGTTTGTTCTTTATAAACAAATGCAAGGTAAAGTTTGTGCTTTATAAATAAGGTTCAATTCGTAACATTGCATAGAATTCCTGTTGTTTGGGCTTTTCTTAGAATTGATAGTTCTTAAACCTTAGCATTTTCTTGAAAATCTTTTAAAATGAGTGCTAACTGAAGATAATTGAGAGTTAACAGACTATTGAGAAAGAGTGGAAAGGCGACAGAGGAAGCAGTCACTACACTCTGTGCTGTATTGGTTTCGCCAGCCCACTGCTGCAACCGAGCTAATGGTGAACGTGTCAACAGAAAAACCGTGACTGTTAGATCACACAAAGTGATGAATGGCCCCAAGACATCAAGAACAGAGTGCAATTGCAACAACAGATTACCAAATAGTGAATAACCCCAATAAAGTTGTTGGGATCGCAGAGCACACAAATGATCATGTACATCCACTGCCACCCAAAAAGAGTCATTTCGTCACAGTTATTGTTGCTATATATTTCCATATCAATGCTGGGGTAACCGATGTAGTAATGATGCAACAATATTTTCAATATGATGCAGAGATAGAACATTCATTTCTAGACTGCATAATATAGAATAGGAGCAGTCTCTCTCTATGAGCAGGAAAAAAGTATAATAGCACAATATAGACAGGGCAGTCTCTCTCGAAGAGTCACAGAGATACAAGTGTCTCCTTTCAGCTCCCTAACAATTGTTCAGACATTGTGTGTGTTTGGAACCCTTGAACAGTGTAGAACCTTTCAGACGCGATGGCAGCTTCCTCTTCCAGTGACTCGGTATGCAAGGACACAGGTCGGTCTCTGGCGACAGTTTACGACATAACCAATAACAAAGCATATATAATTCGACTCTTTAAATCAACCAGCACACTGTACCGCTCTTTAATAACACTACTCAACACACATTTTGTAACTAAAACCACACGTAATGTTCTTAGTAGTAATTTGTATGTATAATCTGCATCTGCTTTTAGATTTTTTTTTATCATGTCACGTTTCCAAGTTATGCACTTCAAGACTTCTATGTTAAAGTAATGGGTGTGAAGAGAAACGTCTGCAATATTAAACTATCCATATTTTGGGCTGCAAAGAAATTTATCAGGCCCGAAACACTGAATAATTTCAAAAGGTTTCATTGAAAAAAAAAGAAATCTGTGCGTGCTAGAGAAATTTCAAAATTATATTCGTAATCAGCAGAAAAAATATTACCAAAAATCACCCACTTGCATTTGGTTAAAAGAAAAATCGTAAATTTTGTTGGCCAGTGTAATCATTCGAAGGATACAAGTTAATGAATTTGTAACAATACACAGAGTTCCTGTTGTTTGGGCTTTTCTTAGAACTGATAGTTATTAGAACTTAACCATTTCTTGAAAATCTTTAAAAATGAGCAGTAGCTAGAGATAATGGAGAATTAGCAGACTATTTAGTAAGTGTGGAAAGGTGACAGAGGAAGCAGCCCCTTTGCTCGGGCGACAGTTGACGACATAACCAATAAAGAATAAATCAACTCGACTCTTCAAATCAACAAGCATACTGTATTATGCTCTATAATAATAGTGCGAAGGATACATGTTAATTCATGTCTATTGAAATGCCACCGAAGAAAAGACTGAGTACTGGTCAAAGTAGACAACAGAAGCTTCATCTACAGCAGGAAATTATAGAATTACTGAAATCCAACTTCAGATAAACTTCCTGAGGTTGTTCTGTTTACCTGCAGTTGTAATTATACTGGGCAATGCCAGGTGCCTCTGTTAGTAAAAAATATAAGGAACTGTTATGTGGAATTCCCTGTAAAGGAAGGAAAAATAATAGTTTGAAGAGCACCAAGATGAACCTTCAATATCTTCTTTGGCACATATCATCCAAATATGTTGGAATCTGTGGATGGGCGAGAAACTGGTTCCTTCCTCCAACATCACTGAAGTAATAGCAGACATTCCGATTGAAAAATGGTAAAATAGTCCATTAAAGATAATTCAAAAGTTGTATACCGTAATTTTCAGGATGTAATATGCCCCCCCTCCCCTTCCTATGCATATTATTCACAATTAAAAAATTTTCATCCATGCATTAGTGAAAAATAATCACACTGTAAATCTGTTAATATAAAATTAGATTGAACAGTACCACTTTTTCCACAATGAACAAATGGAGAGTCCTTGAATACATATTTCAACATCAAAGCCATCATTACTCAGCGACATGCTACCAAAATATTTAAAGGTTTTCAGTTTATTCGTTGTGGGGAAGAAAAAAAAAAAAGTATTCTTCTTTCTTTCTAATAGTGAATATTAAATTTGGGGATTAAAAGAAATCCTTGTTCTTACATATGCTTGCTTTATATTTACACTGTTCCTCAGAAAGCATTCTGGTTACTAAACTACAGTCTTAAGATAATATTGATGGTTTCCATTGTTGGTGTTCCATTTTAGCTATGTCTTGATGGAAGAGTTCTCCACTTTCAACACTTACACTGGTGGCCAAAAGTTTGGACCAACCAGCAAATCAATAAAAAATGAATTTATACTAAAAATATTTTACACCTACAACTCTAAGTAAATATGAAACAATATTCAGGGAAGAAACAAATTTATTTCTGCGTCGTTGCTTTTTTATTACCTTAAATCAAAATAAGACTGGCCAAAAGTTTGGACCAACATCGCAAACATGCAAATAATTTGCATATTACAAGTCATCGTCTTGCGTGGTAAGCACTAAAACCATATTATATATTGTATAATGTTAACTGAAGGCCAACGAGAGCGAATTAGAAATTTTAACTAACAAACTTCAAAAAAGTTGCTGAAATCTTCTATGTGAGCTACAAATCTTTATCAGGAATTGTTAAAAGTGTTAATTGGAAGTAGGACGGAAATAGGACGACCTTGTGCACTGACGCGAAGAGACAAATCAAGAATTAAGAGATATGTTAGACATGATATTACATCTGGGCATGTAGTCAACACCACACAAGTCAAACTTATTCTACAACTTGCTGCCTCAAGAAGAACATTTCGCAGCGAACTACGTGCTCAGAACTTTGCCTATGAAATTATACCCAAAAAGTTGCCACTAACACAGAAACAAATGCAGGATAGACTAGAGTTTGCTAAGACATCTGCGTGAAAACACAGAGTTCCCATTGGTTGTTTTTTCTGATGAAAAACGAATCAGTTTGGATGGTCCTGATAATATAGCTTCTTATGAAGAGCATCGTGATAAAGAAACACTTGTTCCACTGCGAATTAAGCGCCAAATGGGTGGTAGTGGAGTGATGATTCTGGGTGCCATTGGAAGCAACGGAAAGTTGAAGATTCACATTATAGATGGACATTGCACAACAGCTCAATATAAAGATGATCTTCACAATGTGTTCATCCCTTTGTGCAAAGTCTAGTTTAAGCAAAAACCATGGATTTAGCAGCAGGACAGTCCTGCAATCTTTACTGCACGAGTTGTGAAAGCCTATTTTGAGAGCAACAACATTTCCACTTTTGCTTGGACTGCTCGAAATCGAGATCTCAATATTTTTGAGAATGTGTGGCATCTCACGGAACAAAAAATTTACCAAAACACTCGGTACAAATCTCGAGAACAACTAATAGCAGCCATTCAGAAAGCTGTTAAGCCAAATGTTATTAAAAGCTTATTTAATTCTATTTCAGGTCGTTTGTCAAACATTGTAGAGTCAAAATGATCTCAAATATCAAAATAATTCATTAGTTAATGATGTAATACTTTTTTCCCTTTATGTGATACAAATATGGTCCAAACTTTTGGCCAGTCTTATTTTGATTTTAGTAATAAGAAACCAACAACGCAGAAATAAATTTGTTTCTTCCCTGAATATTGTTTCATATTTACTTAGAGTTGTAGGTGTAAAACAGTTTTCGTATAAATTCAGTTTTTCTTGACATTGCTGGTTGGTCCAAACTTTTGGCCACCAGTGTACGTTGCCCAAAGTTCGAGGAAAAATTCAAGATGTTGATGCAGAAAGTGTATTTAAAATGATACAGGGCACTCATACACAAGAAAGTTTGAAGCATTGTTGTTGGTGAAAAAATTCTGAACTACAGAAATGAAGGTTAATGCTTATTCTCCATCCCTTTGAATAAAATTCTGGGTGTCGTGAATAAAATTCCCTTAAATTTCCAGTACACTTGAAACAACTAAGGTAAATATTGCAAATATTTCAAAAAAGTAAGAAACCTTTTCTAAATGTGATAATGATTGTATGTTTTTATATTAATTAAAAAAAAAAAAGTACAAATACATTGAATTAGAACCTTCATTTATGCCAAACTTTTAATCACTTCCGTTTTGCGATTGCTTCATTACATTTCGTCCTTTGAAATCCCTTTTTCTTTTCAGAATCCCTTTGCCTCTCTTCATCAAGAGCTTTCTTTGTAGAAAGGATGAGCACTTCTGATTAAATGTATCATATGCTTATCAATAATTAGGTTTTCAATCCCTCCAGCAAATTTCACACGTTTATAACTAACTAAGATATTAAAGAACTCTCGTTTTGATTTTCCATCAAACGTTCTTTGTACACTAGTATTTCCATGAGACGTGATCAAAAGTTGCTTAAGTTTATCAGTGAGAAGGCTAGCCCAGAAGCAATCAATCCTTTTTTCTTGAGAATAAAATTTCATTCATTCTGACAAGCACTCTCAAGCATACTCCTCTTAATTCACATTCAACTAAATTGCTTTCCATCCAGGCAATAGTTGACATCAACTAGAAATTCAAAGATTGAGAGACATGGCTATAGCTAGGGCCAGTTTTAGGCAAAAGCCAAAGTGGCCATGGGGGCAAGATTTTTATTTCATCGGGTCTAAGGATGCAAAAAATGGAAATCCGGCCCCGACTATTGGAGATATCTAAACTAATCGCCTTAACCACGTTGTCAAAGTCAGACACACTGTTATCGTAAATATTTCTTTGACTAGTTAAAAAAATTGCTTGGTAAAAACTAGATAGCAATAGCTAAGCTTCAGTTGCAAAATGCGTCAAAGAACAACTTTTGGAAGCTTGATTTTTCCACCTCTCATCAAAATTCCTGGATTTTTTTCTAATTTCCTGTACAATTCCCACTTTTTCCCCGGTACTAATGAATTCCCATAATTCCCGGACCGCTGGACACCCTGCTATTTAAGTGTTCACTCTTTATCACTTTGTGGCCCATGTAAAAGGCTTCTTTATTATTTGCATCATTAATCCATAGTCAGCAGGCAAGAAGTCAGATTTGCAGACTCCCAAGGCAAACATATTTTGTGAAAATAAAAATTTAAGAAAATGATTTTGGTAAATGTCTAAAAGATGTCTAACCATTTATATTAGTTCTTATATTTTCACTTATTTTATTTAAATAGGAATATAATTTAATTTTCAACACCACGTTTGTTTGTGCCATGAAAATAATGCTGCAGCCCTGGATCAGGTGTGCATGATGGGCTGATACAATATGCAAAGCATTTTGTAATATTTCAAAGTATTTAACTTTTAGTAGACATGTAAGGGTCGTACAAATGAAAAAAAGACGACGTGTAGGATTGTAAGTTTTTGTTTTCAACAATTGCGAAACCCCACGGCAAATTGAACAATAGGTTGCAAGTGATGCATCACGTGAGAAAGAACGATAGCTCACGCTTCGAAGCTCTGCAAGTGATCGCTTTGTCCAAACAACAAAATGGAGTCAACGAAACAGGAACAGAGAGCAGTAATTTGTTTTCTGACATGTGAAGGAGTTTCAGTTTCTGAAATTCATCGTCGTATGAAGAATGTCTATGGAAATGACTGCCTAACCTTCACTCGTGTTTGGGCACGGAGCAAGAGGTTTTCAGAGGGACGGTAATCATTGCAAGATGATCAACTACCTGGACAAGCAAACCGCGCTATCACGGATGATTCCAAAGCCAAAATTGACGCAGTCTTAAAGGAAAACAGAAGAGTGACAATTGATGTCGTGGTTGCTAAAACTGGCCTTAGTCGTGGAACCATTCCAAAACCTCCATTATCAGGAACCATCTGCACTACAGCAAAATCTGTGCACAATGGGTCACACATCTTTTGACATCAGAACAACTTGGAGTTCGAATGGCCATGTCCCTGCAACATTTACTCGTTATGAACAGGAAAGAGAGAGTTTTCTCGACAGAATCGTTACAGGGGATGAAACTTGGCGCTTTCATTTCCAGCCCGAATGCAAACGTCAAAGTCGTCAATGGAAGCATTATGGGTTACCATCCCCGAAAAAATCAAAAGCAATCGCAAACAGCATGGGGAAGGTGATGTTGACTGTGTTTTTTGATTCAAAGGCCTGATTTTACTGGACTTTCTTGAAAAAGGCACCACAGTTAACGTAGCACGATATGGGGAAACATTGAAGGCACTGTGCACGGCCATCAAATGCAAGCGTCCTGGACTTCTTATAGAAGGAGTGCTTCTTCTCCATGACAACGCGCGTCCTCACACCTCGAAAGCAACGGTAGACCTCATCAAAAAGTTCAACTGGGAATCAATGCAGCATCCACCTTACAGCCTGACTTATCCCCATGTGACTTTCACGTGTTTGGGGATCTCAAGAAATGTTTGAAAGTCCACAGGTTTCAGTCGGATGATGAAGTGAAGGAAGAGGTTTTGGAATGGTTCCACACGCAACCGAAAGACTTCTTCCATAAAGGAATTACACGCCTTGTTACACAGTGGGATAAATGCCTTAATGCATTTGGACAGTATTTTTAAATTCCTTGTATACACTTTGGATAAAATAAATAATTGTAGTTTTTATTTGTACGACCCTTATATTTACTTAATGCAACCTTCATAACAGACCACATGGAAACATTTTCATGGTCATATCTGTGTTCAACATGGCAACAAAAACTTATCCAGGGATGGAATTGATAAACAAATTAAGATATCCTTTTCTAGTAATTTTGGAAATGATTTTTCGATTGAAAAATGGAAGGAAAAATTCTGCGACCTGGATGCGAACCAGGAACCCCGACTATCATGGCCGACGCCTCTACCAATTGGGCTATCGCAGATACCTGGACAGCCAAGCTGTCTCAAGGCGTCTTAAAGACAACCAAGTTGTCACGGTTGAAAGCCCAATGGGAGACTGCAACCTGGCCCGCAGATCGAGAATTTTTCCACTCCAAACCATCAGAAACTTGATGAACTCACAAGTAAATAATA
>JAHWFO010002456.1:1898149-1915574 GCA_023313115.1 Rhysida immarginata
GACAGCTTGGCTGTCCAGGTATCTGCGATAGCCCAATTGGTAGAGGCGTCGGCCATGATAGTCGGGGTTCCTGGTTCGCATCCAGGTCGCAGAATTTTTCCTTCCATTTTTCAATCGAAAAATCATTACCTATGCTTGGAGAGCATCTCCAGTTTATAATCATTATTATTTACTTGTGAGTTCATCAAGTTTCTGATGGTTTGGAGTGGAAAAATTCTCGATCTGCGGGCCAGGTTGCAGTCTCCCATTGGGCTTTCAACCGTGACAACTTGGTTGTCTTTAAGACGCCTTGAGACAGCTTGGCTGTCCAGGTATCTGCGATAGCCCAATTGGTAGAGGCAGAGTCGAGGTTCCTGGTTCAGATCCAGCTCGCAGAATTTTTCCTTCCATTTTTCAATCGAAAAATCATTACCTATGCTTGGAGAGCATCTCCAGTTTATAATCATTATTATTTAGTAATTTTGGAATTATTTATTTACAAAACTACGCCTTAGGATACTTTTAATTTAATTTCCTTAAACAATAAGATATTTTGTTTCATCTCCCTTCCAGTGTTCCTGGGGCAAAAAACTCTCTTGGTGCTTATAAAGCAACATCTTCACTGGTGCTTTGACAATTTCTTCCTTATAATGCTGGCTCGAATGATTTAAACATCTGGAAGTCTGATGTTGCAAAATTCAAAATCTACAACTTCAGATCCAATATCTGATTTGGTGCAGCTTCATGTGTTATTCTGGTAATGGGATTAATTTCACTTGACGTTTCTTCATTATTACTGTTGTTTTAATGTCATTTTCAAGATATTACACCGGGAAGGAAGCAGTGGTTTCATATAATGCACAGAAGTGCAGCCTTCAATGACAAAAAACAATGCCAACATAAATGTTCCAGTTGATGCCTTTGAACATTCCCATTCTATAGATGGTCCTCTAAGTTTCATAACCAATGAATGCAAGCCACTATGGAGTTTTTAAGGTTATGAACTGTTTGCAGAAAAATTAGGAATACAATGCCAAATTTTTTCCTGGAATGTGAATGTGGCAGGAAGTGAAATAAAGGTCTTACTGCAGACTAAGACAGCTGAAAAGTGTTCAAGCTGCAGCATTATATAGGAGAAATAATTGAAAAAATATAAACTCATAATCCACGAATTGGTAGAGCAACCAGCCCGGAAATTAGTAGTTCTTGGTTCTAATCCAGGTCATGGATCACGAGTTTCTAGTTTTCAATTATTTCATTATTTGAATTTTCAGAATATGCATTCCTTTCAAGATTAACATTATATAGGGTTATTCAAAATGATCCATCCAATTTCAAACGATGACAATTCAGTCTTTATCAACCTGGCATACACAAAATGAAACCTGAAAACTTAAGAATTTTAGAAATCACTATGATAGTCAAAGTGGACCCAATGATGGCAGACATACTTGTGTGAGGATGAATTTACACCACTTTTAAAAATGTAACTGGTTTTAATTACATCAGGATAATATTGCTGGCAACAACAACATGGCAACAGAATTCAATCATTTTTAAGAAATTTTTTATCAGTAGTAAATCAAATGCAAACATTTTATTGTCAAGTATTAAACAAAGGAATGAAATGAGATACTGCTAAGAGTTGAAATGGTCAGTGTTGCATTAAGATTTATACAATGACACTAATTTCCTATTTTAACCAAAACTTTTATTCCGTGAAAACAAGTTTCGGTCTTTAAACCACTTTAAATCATTGAACTGAAGATAGATTAAAGACAAAAATGTGTTTTCACGGACGTTTTGCTGAAAATAGGAAATTAATATTGCTCATTCACCCACATGGCATATGGAAAGGATTTCTGAGAATTCTTTATTTCTACTTAATGGCTTAAGTGGAACAGAATGAAAAAACAACAGCTGAAGTTTCATATAGAGAATAACTTTTAGCTTTGACAAAAGGCAGTCTCTGTCTAAACTGTCTGCTGTTGTTCAGAGTTCTTTCATTCGGTTCCCACCTCATGTTGTCCATGCTAAGTTTTCTTTTCTCTACTTAATGGCCTGGAAACAAAATGCAAAAGCAAAAGACAATTGAAGATGATATTGTATTTCAAAAGCAATTTGACTATTATCTCAATTAGTAGGTCCACTTTTACTTTTAAAGGTAAGCCACAGACCTCATACTAATAAGAAAAAAATAACAATACTGCTTTATATTATTTCACAAAAATAGAGTCCTAATATGGGCATCATAGACCCCCAAACTTTAATCTATCTTTTTAATAAGCTTTATCTGTTTAATAGCTGTAATTGACTGTTTTATACTGACATTATTAAACGAGTACATTTAAAAAAGTTGGCGTTTTAGCCACAGAGCCCAATGTTATGTGGACCAACATGTGAAAGACAAAACTTGGGGCCAAGGCACCTACTAATATGCAAGGTATTTTTGTACAGAAATTGTTTTGGCACCCTTTCATAAAAATTACTTCAAAACTACATTATCATATTACAATTAGGTTTTGCCTGGCCCATACCATAGAAACAACAGAAGACTATGCATGATGAGAAAATGCCTCACACGAAAAGTTATCTTTTTTTTTTTTTTTTGTTTGTTTTTTTGTTTTTTGGTCGTTGTGGGCTTTTTTTCCAGTCACTTTTTAGTGTCCCCTCTAACTTGATACCCTTGTGTGATGTACAACCTGCACACCAACTTGCACCAGATCTGCATGAGGCAGTTTACCTTTTGGTTGCTGTAGCATTAAATCACTCTGGTTATAATTTCTAAAAGATTTTAAATTCTAAAAATTTATAATTAGAAACTGCGTGAATCATTTGGGGGTGGCGCCCGCCCCTCTAGAAATTTAGGCGTCGACTACTTAGGTCATTTTGTGCTTTTTACACAAGTTATATCTGTACGCAGCCCGGGACAAACACAAACATCCATGCCCATGGCGGGATTCAAACCCACGGCCAGGCGGACTCGAGAACTAGAAAGCCTACGCCCTAGCCCTCTCGGCCGGCTGAATCATTTGGAATAACTCTGTATAATTAATATTTCTTAAATTATGGAATTTGTCTTCATCTACTGAACTTCCCCAAAATCATTTTATATTGCCAAAAATTAAGTTTTAATACCTTTTTTCTCAAACCTCTTCGATCTACTTCACAAAATATAAATTCTTCTATAATATCATGGAAAAGTCTTTGCTGCTGAGGCGAATTAGCGTGACAACTAAGTTGCTCCAGTTGAGTTAGTGCTTCTTTAGCAACGTGAGGAAAATCGAACTTCCGAAGAAAATGTTTAATTTCCGACATACTATATGCTTAAATTCGAAATCCTAAATAGGAAATTATAAAATTATAATGTCAACATGAAATTTATATTTATTTAAAACAAAAATGATAACAGGTGTTTACATCACAGAACGAAGACAATTGCGTTTTAACGGTTTTAGGCTAAATTTCCCTTTGAAAAACACTGTATAAAAGCATTTATTCATTCATTCATTCATTGGAAAATCTTTAGATTGGATACAGTAAACATCAAAACAAAGTGAAACAAAAACAGTCCGCCATCATACCGGAAGTTTATAAGTATCAGGTGTCTCTGTTTTTCACAGACTTCCGAACATTTATGGAAAATTATTATTCATACAATCATAGTACTTTAAATACTTCAGTACATTCGTAAAAAATAAAGAGATTAAACAAAACTGTAGTTCAACTTAAAACGAAAGTGAAAATGACAAATCACAACTTCCGTCAAAATGGCGTTCCGTTGCTAGATCGCGGGTGCGAGGCGGGGCATGAAAGTTTATGTTTGCGTAATACAAATTAATAGTTGTATAATATATTAACTGAAAAAATAAATGCAGATAAAAATTCATCAATATTTTAAGATGTCACTTTAACTCTCGCCAATGACAAGCCTCAAATTGAAACATCGTCCTCATCCTCTACTTATTAGTCCAAGCTCTCATCGTCTGCGGCTCATAATTCGTTGGTTAAGCCATTCTACCTCAATAAAATAATTTGTAAGTTTCTATATGTGGTTGCTAATTATATATCTGGTGGCAGTGAGTCAAAATGAATTTTATTACAAATCTTTTCATACGGCGTGGTGCTCATGTCCCTCGCGCTCAAATCCTCAAAATCTGGCACCGGTCTCTCGAGACAGCCGAAAACGAACGAAAGAAAACTCAAAAATTTACCAATATAAAATCGTTTCTCTATGTTGGTGTAGAGGACGCCCAACATATTACACGGATTGTTAACCCGGACTATGATGATCTCTTTGCTGGCTCGAATGCGGCAATGGAAAAGTTTCGAGAGACCCTTCGCAAGCGATGTATCCCGGTCGATTTCGATTCCCTGCGTAGTGCTTGGCAAACGCTGCACGCCATTCGTCAAGAAATTACCACCGTCGAATCGGCAAGAGACAAGTTGAACGCCGAGATCCAGCAACTGAATAAGGATTCGCCTTCGTATGAACAGGACTTTGCAAAAATAACCTCAGAGCTCGCTGCATTCAAGAAACAATTGAAAACCTTAAAAATTCGTTATAACCAACACGAGGAACTTTTCATGCTTGCAGTATTAAACTTGCCAAACTTCAATATCCACGAATCCACACCTCTGGATACAATGAAACTTATTTATGAGCATAAGTCCAAACCGAATTTTAATTTTGACCCAAAAGATCACATAGAAATAGGATTAGAGTCAGATAATCTCTTTCGTTCTCCTTTTTCAGCTGGTTATTATTTAAAAAACGAAGCAGCAGTTTTTGAATTACAAATGCAAAAACTGTTCAGCAACATTTTGCTGCAGTCCAATTTCATGCAATTCTCTAATCCCGACATCTTTAAACCTGTGGTTATCGAGGGTTCTGGTTTCGATGTGTCTGATCCTTATTCAGTTTTAATGGTACAAACTAAAAACGTGGAAAAATCGCTTTATTTAAGTGGATCTGCTTCACTTTCTGCCTTCTGTTCATATTTCACAAGAATGAACGTTCGTAGGTCACATCTCCCTTTCCGACAGTTTACTTTGGGCCGTTGCTACCTGCCCTGCGGTCACGCAAGCAGTCTCGGTTTGATCAATTCTTTACAGTCAACCAGAGTGCATTTTTTTATCGTTACTGAAAACACTATTGAAGCCAAGATGTCTGAATACAATTCGATGTTGCAGTTGATAGAAAAGACTTACAAACGGATCGGCCTGCATTTCCAAATAGTTCATGTTCCATTAGCAATGCTAAGCAAATCTGAAAGCTTACGGACCAGCATCCGTATGTTTTCACCAGCATTAAAACAATATGTTGAAGTGGCCTATATTTCATTGTGTGATGATTATATAAGTAGAAGACTCACATGTTATCATTTCACCACAAAAAAGAAAGGATTTTTGAGTGTTGTGCATGGTGATATAGTTAACATATCACACCTTTTAGCACTTGCAATGGAGAACACTCAAAATGAAAATAGGAGATGTACTTTCCCTCAACAATTATTTGACAATGTATAATAATAGTTTTAAGTAAAATAAAATCACATACAAAGCTGGGGAGATGTGGAAGCTGTTTTGGTTTTTCATCATCAAATGCTATCTCTGTCATCATTTTTTTCATCCAGTGATTTATCATGCTTTTTTTTCTCCCTTGAAGTAACTTGGGAGAAAGAAAAAGGCTATTTATTATAATGAATTAATTTGATGTTAATAAATTGCTAAAAATTCACATTTTAATTGATATATGTAATAAGCCCAAAAAGCTAACAAATACTTTAGATGTTCAAAAACCTTGTAAGTTCAAATGTTAGCAGCTCTGATTAATAGTGTAATTTTTTATTGCATTTGTTGACAGAATCTGATCTCTGAATATGCCATTGTTAATGCAAATAAATTGATCATTACTGAATGCATTGTTAAAACACTTCCAAATATGAAGTGCTAATTTTTTTTTGTTTGCTCTGAATCACGGTCTATAGATATTCATGGTCATCGAGCTCCATTGTTAAAATGAAGCTAAAGTTTCTAGCTCCCGGTAGACGGGAACTCTATTGAAAAGTGGCGCTGCATGTACAATCGGCCCAACTGTGCCTGCAGCGCCGTCCTATTGGCAGATAGAAACTTTACTTTCATATTCAGTTAAAATGAAAATCTGTATCGCAGGTTGAGGTCGGCCTTAGTGCGATTTATGCGGCACCTGGCATGATCAGTTTTCCTTAGCTTCGCGAAACAATGGAAAATGGCCGAAGCTCGATGACCATGAATATCTATAGATCGTGCTTTGAATACTTCCAAATAAAAATATTGAAAATGTTTATATTGTTGCAATCAAAATTTGATCTCGCTAGCAATAGTGGGAGGGCGGTCCTATAATAAAGGTACACGTCGTTGCACCGACAATTTACTAATGTGCACACTCGTTTGCACGTGATGTGATGTTTCATGAGTTGTGCTAGTAGTAAGGTGTGTATAGTTATTCTCTGTTCAACAGTTTGGATATAGCAAGCAGACAAAAAGAGCAATGTCATAGAAAAATTATTCCAAAATTGAGGTGTGTGCAGTTATCAGATTTGTTCACGCAGGAGAGAATCTGAGTGAGAATCCGATTAATGACAGTTTATGGGGACAATGTTTTGAATCGAAAAGAGGTGTCTGGTGTAGAAATACACAGACTGCCAATGATGATCCAGAGGTACACAGAGGAAGACAGAGATCTGTGTACACAACAGAGAATTGTGAAGCAATGGATGATTTGATAAGGAAAATTGAAGGATAAAATTGCTCAACAAATTGGCATTCCGAAGAACACAGTGCATGAAATCATTACAGGGTACTTTACAAATTTGGGCAAGGACAGCTATCGTGACAGCATGCTTAAACTTGTGCAATGCTGGGATAAATGCCTGAATGCAAGCAGTGACTATATTGAAATATGAACATTACAGTGTACTGTTGTAGGTTCAATTTTGAACTTTTCCAAATAACTGTGTACCTTTCTTATCGGACTGTCCTCATAGTTGCTGGGCAAGTGATTGAGAAAGCTGGGGCAGAGACCGTCCAATGAAAAATTAAGAAGAAAGTGGGGTGTGAAATTGCCTGTACAAGAAGGAAAAACCTCTTATTAAAAAAAAAAATCCACGTTATGAAACACTAGATATATCCCTAATTAAATTAGTTTAACTCGTGTTCCCAAAGATTTTTAACGCCTGCAATTTAAGCATTGCATTCAAAAGCACTTACAGAAAATCCTAAATATACCATCCCATCTCTGGAAATGATGGGAATCTCTCCACTTAACCTGTTATTCTTGTTATCGTTATCTGGTACATAGGGTAGATTATCGTTATGGCACTTACTCCTTCGAGGGAGTTTTGCGCCATCCCTATATTTAACGACTGCTGTATGATGGTCGCAGCAGCCGGGACCGATGGCTTTACGTGCCCTTTGAAGCACGGGGAGAGATGGAAATTTCCAGGTGGTCACCCAACCTGTGGTTAGCCGCGCCCAAGGTTGCTTAACTCCACCATTGCATTGAGCAAGGCGAGACAACTGGGCTGCAGCTGCCCCCCTATTCTTGTGATAAACACTATGTCAGACAGAATTCTCTGTGTTAGTTTAGATAATTTAAGTTACTTCTGTCCATCAATTCATGTTACCAATTAATTTAAACAGCTTTGAGAGCAGTGAAATCCATATAAGATTCCTCAATATTCATAGGACATAGCCTTCAAAATATTTATCAGGTGTTTCATATCTCGGATGTGTTTTTTTTTTGTTTTTTTTTATGTATGATAATAGGCTCTTCCTTTCTATATAGATGCACTTTCCAGTTCCCGAGTTCGTCTGGTTGTGGGCATAGGATGTTAATATTTGTCATGATTGTGTTAAGACAGTCATGTGAAAGAATGCAAACGACTTATATGTTGATGCACCCAAAATGCTACCTAATCAACTAAGTTTTGCTTCAGTAAAGTCATTTCATCAATATTACTTGATTCTAGTATTCACATAGTCTTTTTAACAGTAATAGTATTGCTAAAAATCTTTTGGTTAATATCTATCCTGACTAGGTACAAACAGTATTGGCTGAAATGGCTCGGCTTAAACTGGTAAAACTAGTAATGCAGCAGAAATAACCAAAATCTATGACAAAGTTATTTACTTTATAGATCCGTTTTTTTTTAATTTGTCGGTGCAATGCTAACTTTCATGGCATTTAAAATTGCAGAAGATTCCTTTTATTTTTTATAAAGCATTGCTTTGAATTAGCATCTTTCTTTCATGAATAGCATGGCCTGTTCCTATAGTTGCTTTCCTAGCCAGCAGTCTTCAGAGAAATGTTGGTCTCCAGCACCTGTTCATGTGTTGAGAATTTTTCCTGAGAAATATTAAGTTTGCATCTGGAAGAGGGAATTTTTAAAAATTTTTTTAGCATGATTTAGGCACAATCTAACATATGTAAAATATAAAATATAAATCTACCTGCAATATAGTTTCTCCAGTACTTCATTCTTGATTTTCCAGTTTTGTGCAGACTTTCTCAATTTTTATCAAACATGGCCCCAATGTTGTAATAAATACTTGAATAATTTTCTCCTTTCTAGTTGGTATCAGTTCTAGCATTTTGTATATACAGTCGAGGACAGCAAATCCAGAATCCTCGGGACCAGAAACCTTCCGGATTTGTGGTTTTCCAGATATATTTAACTCGTGTGATATATATGTTTTTTTGTATATATTTAATTAAATAGTTTCTGACAGTGGTTATTAAAAATTTCTTTTAAAATAGTTTTCACAGGTATGCAGTTAAGGAAATTATTGACATCTCGATTTGTGATTTCTGGATTTGAGGTCCTCAACTGTACAAGTTATTTCTAAAATCAAGTAGTTAAAACTAGTATAGACGAAATGGCTTTGGTGAAATTAGTGATTGAATAATGAGGTTGGATTTTGAAAAGTTTTAATGTTCATGTATAGGTAATGTAAAAATTATTGGTATAAAAAGAAAACTGCATCCCCAAGGTTATACCCTATATACTGCTAAAATAACTGACACAATGATAGGTTTCCCTTCCCCAAGTTTTATCCAGCAAATGAAAAAGCCCACCCTCTGAATTGCTCATTGCAGTTATTGTTACACAAAAAGGTAGCAGGGGAAAAAACATCGTTCATAATTGCTCTTCAGTAATATTTTCACAATGCATGTCTGCATCTACTTCAGTGAATACCTGCCAGGATATTGGATAGGGATAATGCAGGGGTGCAAATAACCACTTGACCGTGGCAAGTGAATTCTGATGCGTACGAGAAAATTTTTAACAAAATTTTATATTATGAGCGAGTAAATTTAAGAGCTGGAGAGCCCAATTTCAAATCTTATTTGCACCCCTGGGCTAATTAATGCTGTGGTACCCACAAGCGCCTAACCTTACAAAGACTTTTGTGGAGGTACGTGAAAGACTTAGGTCTTTCTAGTCCTATGGACTTAGTAGATTAAAGTAGCATATAAGAGATGCAGTAGCATCGATTATGCCAGACTAGTATGGACGAGCTACTCCTTGATGTTTGTTGCGTTACAAGGAGTACTCGCATCATACAACTGTGAAACTTTGAGGGATAACCTGTCAACATGTTTTATAGGGCACTTTTACTTTTGTACCAGTCATTTTCACTTATCTTGCATATGCAGGTAGTCTTTTAACCTGCTAAAGGTGGATTCAGCCTTAAATCAAAATTTATTCTTTATTATTGAAACTCAAAATGAATTTGGAAAAGCCAAAAGAATATATCTGTATTTTTAATAAATGTTTTTAATTTCAAACATGGAAATACATCCTAATTCTAGAATAAAAATATAGCTGTATAAAATGTTTATGTTCAATAACATAGAATTTCTTAAGAACATGATTTATTATATTTATTTTTTTGTTGGTTTCGTGCACATTATTGGATGACGTATGATGACATATGAGAATCTAAAGCCAACACTGTTCAACAATGTCAGCAATTATTTATTTGTTTCATAGTTAAAATTTTCCTTGGGCATGGTTCTATGTTCTTCTCTGCTTGTGCAATACATTGTGTGAGTATTGGACACGAATGAAAGATGATCAGATGCTGAATAGGCTGCATTTCCCTACTGCACTTGTTGTTGAAGGGCGTTGCTGAGGAATGCTAGATGGCCTTTTGGACATTTATTAGCATAATGACCTTTTTCACCACACTACAACAATTAAAAAAATAAACATTAAAAAACATTATGAAAAAAAAAATCAATTTCTAGACTGATTTATTGTACAGTGGGGCCTCAACATCAAATATTTCAAAGTCCACAATGCCAAAACTGGTATGTTTACAATGTTTTACACTGGTTCGTTTTCATTAAATGCTTGCTTTTAATGTACACAAAGTACAGTTATGTTTTGCTTAGCAAATGATTGAATAATGCCCAATTGCATATATGTCCTGAACTCAGATTATGGATTTCATGCATTTGCATATGCATCAGGTATAATTGGTGATATAGATTACCATGAAGAGGTGCACTAGATGCAATACCACATCTAAGTTTATTTATATGATGTGATCGCACACCTTTCACATTGCATAATGTCTATAAACTGTTAAAGAATTTAACTAGGACACTAAGCACTGCATACCTACATGCTACATAAAAAAAACGCATTTTATATCGCATTGAATAATTAGTTCAAAATGAAGTGCAAAAATTCAATGTAGATACTACTGGTTTCAGCTTAGAATATCTATAATAATACCATGTGTTTTGTGAAATGAATTACCATTATAAATTGGGGTCCCAATGTGTTGAGAAAAGTCTAAATAAAATAATGTCATTACTTTGAAACATGTAACTTGATCAAGTGGTCGATACTGTTTTTGAGGTTGACTTTGTTCTTGAAATGCAGAAAGTTGGGCTTGATAACTCTGTTGGGCCTATTCATTACATATGAAATAAAAAATGCAAATAACATTTAATGACACAATGAATTATAAATGCACCTTCCCTTGCCAACAATGTAGTTAACTTCCTGAAAAATATTGTGGTTGATAAAACTCGAATCTATCAAAACAAAGTAACTGGTTTCTACAGTTCATGTGTGAATGCTGAGAATTTGGTTCTAAGAGTCAAATACAGCATCTTTATAAAAATGATACCAGACTTTGAACAATAATGACTTAAAGTAAGTTTTTTTTTTAATCCTTTAAAGAATACAGAGCTCTGTCCATGTAATACCTGGCAAGTGATGGCCATGATTCTGGGCTATCTTCAAGAAAGATAGACTTCAAATTACAGCTGTGCATAAGGCAAGGTCTTGGGCAAACAGAGTGTAGGAGTTAGGGACAATCATAGGAGAATATGCACACAAATACTAAGGTTAAATACATCAAAGATGAAAGAAGTAGGATTGCATCTATTGCTTCTTCTATTATATTAGAAACTTAGTTCTGTATATCTTAAAATTGAATGAATTATACGAATGCTATTAATAGCAGTTAGTTTAAAGTGAAGCAGCGTGCATTTTTAATATTATCATATTTGATGTAAACACTTTGGTGTAATGATGATTGATAAGAAAGGTTAACTCTTCTTAAGGTGAAGATAAAAGGATGCTTTATGATTCTTTAGAATGAAGAGTTGATTGATTAAACAGAGTCCATCTAAATTTATAGCAATGGTGGATTGATTATCATGAGAAAGGCTGCACAATGCTTTAATGAAGGTGGGAATGGATAAGGGCCTAAAGAACTCCAAGATGTGTGAAAAAAGTATTGCTTGGCTGACAGATTTGTTCAGCAGGATCCTATGGGCAGGAATGATTCTAAATGAACACTGGAGTGATGTTTACTGTAAAGATACGTTATACTAGAGACCAATGAACAGGGAGTTATCAAATTATACATCAATCTCCTACCCTAAGTCATATGATGAAGCTATGGAATCAAGCATTAAATCAGCTGCTTATGAAAAGCAACTGAGGCAGGAATTGGAATTATCTTTAAATATGGCAGGAAAATCAATCATTGATGTTAACCTTCATAGTTAAGCAAGATGGCAAGAGAAATGTGGAAGTAAACGCAGAAATGTTAATATGGTTCTCATTAATCTTGAAAGGTTTTTATGATGCTCTCAAAAGAGTCTAAGATGTTCCTTCCAAGTATGACTGGACTTACCCAAGGTAGGGATGGATAGATAGATACTAGGGTTAGGAATATCATATCCTATATACATCCCTAGATGAGAGCAGCATGCACCAAGAATCTGCTTTAAGCCCTTGTTTTCCTAGTGTTAGATGCAGATAACAAGGGCAGTTTTGAAGAGGTGCATGTTTGGTGCTGAGACATGTTTCGCTTAAATGCATGAGAGGTGAGTGAATAGAGGTGCTTGAGTCAAAAAAGTTTGAGGATCAGGAGTACATGGTTTGTTAAGTGACAATGGTTAAAAAATGTATCCACATTTTAATAAATGTTATTTATGGGTTCTTTTTTTTTTTTCCTTCATTTTTACCTCTTGACTTCTAGGAGGAACCCTAAAAGATGTGGGTGTCTCGTAGAAGACCAACTACACAGGCAATGCTCAGGGAAAGAATTGAAATTGCCAATGTACTCAAGCAGTGATTTGCCATAATCAAAAGTGTCTGGATGCTTATGGTAATTATTCTTAGCACCTGCTGTATTTGTAGAAGACAACAGGGAATGACTATAAATTTAGTATTACAACTTTTATACAGATTTCTTTTGTTGAAGTGTCTATACATTTTTTGGTTCTCTCTGAAAAGCCCAGGAGACAAATTTTTGTGATATGAACCCCACAGTTCAGGTAAAATGGTGATATAGATGAGGATATTGGATTGGTACAAAGTAGCTAAAATGGAGACAAGCTAGCCTAGTCTTATGTGACAATTACGGTAGTTATTTTAAGCTGAAAAGAAAGCTTCAGAGACATTATTGAATTGCTTATGTTGCATGGGAATGCTAGAGGTTTAAATGAGTGGCAGGTTAAACATGAACTTAAACAGAAATGCCAGATAGCTAAAGGGAAAATAAAATAAATCCTGGCCAAGCAAGGCATCAAAAATTAGACATGCACAATGATTGGACTAAATAAGAAACTTAAACAGCACATAAAACCATTCTAACAAAAGCAGATAAAGGCATCATTACAGTAATTCTTTATGAAGCTCATTATACTGGCAAAATTGACGATTTCTTACTGAGAAAGTGAGAATGTTGATACTGAAAGTTAAAAGGGAGGGGGGATTTCAATGCATTTCTTTAGAGGCAGAATAGGGATAGTGTCTTTAAGAGATAAGCTAAGTAAAACCTTGGGTTGTCTCTTAAAAGGGTTGATGGTTAAGCAAGACAGTTTATAAAAACTTTGGTCCAGGACAAAACTGCATGGAAGGTAGAATCAGGAAAGCAAGTCTAAAAATAATAGCAAAATGCTAGAAAGATAAGAACATTCAGATTTTTTTAAAATTAATAATAAAATAAAATCTAGCGCCTCCTTTATTCAATATAAATAAATACTGGTTGAAAATTGCGTAACTCACAAGATGATTATTGGTAAGTTGGTGTTGCCTTGAAAATATCAAAACTTTATTACATGCATTCAGTTTCACATACATATGATTTAATTTTAATGTTCATCATTATAAAGACTAATATTGTGTGTTCTGTATGCTCTTTCTTTTCACTCAATGGTGGCAACAATTGTTTGTCAACCTTTAAGGAGAATCAGTGTTGTTCTCTCAAGACCCTTTTGACGGAACACACCATCCAGTTGAATAAATGAAAAATTGCACAAAACTGCATAATGTTATTTGTTTTTAATTACTGTATATTCAGTTATTTTATCTGGCTCAGTGGCTGAGAGCACTGGGGCACAGGCTTCAATGCATTTCAAGATCCTCTGGTTGTAGGTTCAAATCCTACTGTGGGATAATGTGTGGGTTTGTCCTTTACTAACCATTGGAAAGCAATGAAAAACCACCGCATTGATTATTCTTTATCACCAGTAATGTATTCTACTGATGAAAAAATCTCCTAAATGGAGAAAACACACACTTATCTGATAAAATTTTCTGGGGAAGATATAGCGATAAATTAATTTTCAATAAAGGAATTTTGCAGTTAACATTTTTTGCAAACAAGGCATATTCATGAGAAGAAAGATATATTTTCTAATTAACTGTTCTGTGAAGGAAAATGCACACTTGATATTTGAAGTGTGCATTACTGCACTGTGACCAAGTTTAGAATGTAAGTGGACACTATTCAAATTTTAAATTTTTTACATTAAAACATAACACAACTTAAATGAAACATTTGAAAAACGAGATCGACGATACTTGATATAGCATGATATACTGCAATGGTATTTACCTTTCGTTCTACATGAAAGACCTACATGTTTGAATATGTAAGTTACAATATTTCATGTTCAAAGAAGTGTTAAAATATGAAACAATAGCCGATTGTAAGATGGTTGTTTGATGCATCTTGAAGAGTAATTACTATAATTATCAGCAGACAGAACAATGTACTCCTCTCACAAATAGAATAAAAGCCACTACATATACTCAATTGTTAATTTGATGTTTGGCAAGGGAAAGATATATGCTAATTATTCATTTTCATTTTCTTATGGAGGGATGTACTAGATAACTAGATAAAATATAAATTAGAGCCAGCATAAAGGGTAATAGCATTTCCCCCCTACTTCAAAATGACTCAAACTAAGATCGTTTTAAATTTAAAATGTAGTACATGCTTCATTAAGTCAATTTCTTAAAAAGTAAATGACTTACCACTATTAAAACAAAATTTTAATAAATCTAATATTTGGAGTATCAATTTCTTTACAATTAAAAAATAAACAGAGGCAGCATTTTGGGGTAGCAAACCTCAATCCCCGCTCGAGGGAGCTTGCACTTCCGGCCTCTTCAGTGTTCACGGTGGCATACCAATCAAGATACCGATATTCTGACCTAATTAGCTATCCATCTCACGATAACAATAGGCCTAAAAATATTATTTATATGCTGTAGTTGAAGGCGAGAAAATGATAAATTTCTAATAAATGGAAGTCGCTGCTTAATTCAAGAAATTTTTGAATGAAGCAATTATAAGATTTAAGAATTTTAAATCTTTTATTTTCTCGCATGGCTATGGTTGGCCTAAGACCCCATGTATTCCTAACGCCGCTACTGAAAAAATATGCCATTGTTTGTTGAAAAATATGCTGTAGCTAATTGTATTTATATAATGAGGATCTATCACAAATTTGGGCACTTGTAATTTAGTACCACTTAACAATACAGTAGCAATTTGGATTCTGAATTGGAATCTGTAAAATGTTTATAAATGTTATTCAATAAATTTAACGGTCTCATGCAATGCATTATATGGAGAATTTCTTTTAAAATAAAGCAGAATACATGAGACACACGAGTGATGCAGCCAAAGACATATGGCAATTTTTATGCATTTCTTCTTTGAGAAAGCAATCTAAATAGTAGGGGTCTAAACAATTATAACTTTTCCATTTCAAAATTCATTTCTATTACAACTTAAAAAATTCAAAAATGAAACCTCAATTTTATTTCAAAATAGTTTATTTTTTGACAAATATTTACATAGAATTAAAGAGACAAGTATAAAACAACAGAAGCTATTTAAAGTAAATGATGATGGATATACCGTTTACATATGAACTATAAACAAAACTTGACTTTCTCATAAAGATATATAATAAATAAGTATTTTTTAAAAAAAGTGTGTACATATAATATCAAAAATTTGAAGGAAATTTAAAGTGGGTAAAAAAAAATTGTAAAATTTTTGCATTCTCTGCTTATTCAGATTATCATCATCTCTCGTTTTAATTCTTATCTAAATTTAAAATCAGGTTGTCATATTCTATCTCAGCATTTTATGCAATTCACTGAAATCACCCGACTCAACCATTTCCCTTTCAGCTGGCCCTAGTAAAAGAAGTAAAAGTTTGATGTTTTTCTTATTTAATGGTAAAGAATTTACCTTACTCACCCTAGTACAGCTCAGTTGTGAGGAAAATGTTAAATTAAATTTTACATCTAGGTAAACAGTGATATAAAATTACAAACTTGTAATTAAAATAAAAAGCGTAACATACTTCGATTTGTTTTGCATGTTGTTGCTCTCTCATCTCTGGTGGCATTTTTAAACACGAGACTGCTTTATGTCCAGCTTCTCCGCAATAATGACAAACTATGTTTGCTTTCTTGGCTTGTTGATTTGGATCTTGGGTTGGAAGTTCAAACTTTGGACTTTGTAAAAGAAATAAAATGAGGTTAGATTTTTATCCTCACCAAACTGCTTAAGAGCATTACTAAACTCCAATACTCCTTTTTGATTCAGCTTAAAAAAAAACAAATACAAAAAAAAACTAAATTATAAAAAAAATTTATATTATTAATTAAAGTCCCCATAATAAAAAGAAACAAAAAAACAGTTTTGTGTGCTCAACAATGTTTTCTGGTTTTCTTTTGGTATATTGAGAATTTTGAAATGTCCTTATTGAACATTTGGTCCAAGAGTTCAATAAGAACACTTTTTACATTGATAATGATGGTAAACGGTAATGATGGTAATGTCAGTATGATATGCTTAATGAACATTATATTAAAAACAGATTGATATCAATTGATTAATTAACACTAGACCAAATGGAAGAATTTAAAATAAAATTTTTCACATGTTACAACACTGAAATCTTTTGATCAACCATTATCAATGATTGATGATAATCCCTCAGTGATCAAATTACAAGATCCAAAAAAGCTTGTAAATGTATTTTTTAAAGTCATCATAGTTTTTGTTAGCAGGTTTTTGTAAGAAAAGTGATTGTTTTGACCACCTATCTGTAGACATGATTCCAACAATGGTGAGAGCATGTGCATAGTGAATTGTTGGAAAATTTAAATCTTCTTAGCATTGGGGAGAACACATGCACAGTCGGTTAAGTCATTTAAACATGTATGAATTTCATTTTTTACTTTGCACCTGTTTATGTGCTTCTCATTCCTGGGAAGATTCATGTGCATGGTGGACGTAATATGCAATTGTTGAAATGGAAGATTCCTGTTACTTCCTAAACTGCTTTAATTTTGTTCTCTCTTATGCACAAAGCCAATAGAATCATCAATGAACAAAAAAATCATGAGACAACGCCAGAATGTTTAGGCATATTTTTCCAACAATGTCTGCTTAAAAGCTTTTGGGGTAAATTTCCCCCTTTCATGATGTGTGCTACTTGTTCTTAATTATCTTTCGTAGACATGTTCAAAACATTTTATTAAGTAAATAGAAATGATGTGTAATTCTAAATAATAATAATAATAATAATAATAATAATAATAATAATAATAATAAT
>JAHWFO010002456.1:1915584-1929548 GCA_023313115.1 Rhysida immarginata
ATAATAATAATAATAATAATAATAATAATAATAATAATAATAATAATGCTCAAAGTGAAGATTCTGAAGAAAATTCTTCAAACATTTCATAATTACAATCAAAAAATGGAAAAATTCAGTGACCTAGACTCAAAACCACAACTTTTGCAGTTGCTACTCTAACCAATTGAGCTATCGCAGACAGTGAACCACAATGCTCTTACAACATATTCTTTTGCACTTCTATTAAGTCACAAGATAGCCCAATTAGTAAAGCAGGCCCAAGTCAAAGGTTGGAAATCCTCCTTACCTATCTAAACCATCAAATGTATTGATGAAAATTCATATTCAAAGAAAAATGAAGATTCTGAAGAAAATTCTTCAAACATTGCAAAATTACAATTAGAAAGCAGCGGCAGCAAAATTAGTGGTCCCTGGTTCGAGTCCAGGTTGTGGAATCGTTCCTTTCCCCTTTTTTAATTGTAAATAATAATGGTTTAATTTTATATTTTCTGATTTGGTGATATCAAATAAATTTTCACATTTTTGTCTAAAGTTTTCCATGTAACGTTAAAAAATTATCCATGGTATAACAAAAACATGCCCTTTTTAGGTAATATGGAGGCCTTGAAATAATAAAAATGTACTGCAAGGCCTCCATATCTTGGGTATAAAGTGAATCTATCCACTTCCTGCAACTTTTAATGAGCATGCTTGAACACATCTAAAATGAAATCTCATCAAATGACTATTAGGTTCCAGTGCCATGTTGGGTGAGCTTCATAAAGGAATAATTATTTTATAACTAATTCCTCCAGACCCCTGCCCCTCTTCACAATAAAAGGCTATAAAACGTCAAAGCTCAGCCAATATGGCACTGGACCCTGGAAGAAACGTAAGCTAAAAATCTGTGTACAGCCGAAAGACCACATTGAATAATAAGTTAAAGAAACTTGATATTCTCCAATTCTGGATACAGAAAACCATGGTGTAAGTTTAGCATACATGGATTATTTTCATCCTAGGCATTTTTAAAAGGGTGCAGTGCCCTGCCTGCCCCTTTAAGCTGTTCTTTCTACTCATGCTGAACCCCATTGTTTCAAAAATGCACCCTTCTTTTCCCTGAAAATTGCCTTCCAGTCTCTTTCAAATGACATAAGCCTGCCCTCACCTAGATGTATTGGATGACACTTATGAAAAATATTTAAAATAATTTCTTTAGTAGCATCTTTTATTCAATTGTTTACAATAAAGAGATGCTCACATGCCCATGCCCTGTTGCAGACACCCATATACCGGGCGTTTCAAAAATAACCGGTATATTTGAAAAATCAGTAAAAACTAAACGGGCAGCGATAGAAATACACAGTGTGTTGCAATAAGCTTGGGACAACAGTAAATTTTCAGGTTTCAAAATTACAAACTGTGTATTTCTATCGCTGCCCGTTTAGTTTTTATTGATTTTTCAAATATACCAATGTACCGGTTATTTTTGAAACACCCGGTATATTCTGGGCTGTGCCTGATGCTAGAAGGGTACCTCCTTTTTTAAAGAATTAGCACCCGGTCCCTTTTTTTTCATCCATACTTTTTCCTCTGTTATTTTATTTTGATGATAATCCTGATTAAATGTGTTAATAAATATGTTCAAGGCATTTACTGCTTTTTAAACAAAGCCAAAGTTTTTTTGTCTCATCTTTTTTTTGTTTTCCCTGGCATTTTTGAACATAAATAAATGGAGCCAAATTCCATTAATTCAATCCACATTGTTTCTGTTAAAAACAATCCCTTGTTATTTAAACTGGATTAGTGAATTGGATTAATGGAAATAAGCGACGGAAAGTAAGATTTTGGGCTGCTTCAATGAGGTAAGGTTCAGTTGTACAAATGTGAGAAAATTTTAAAATTGGCAGAAGATTCAAAAAGCTCATCAAGATTATGTAAACAATGTGTGTGTCAGATACTTACTGCATAAATTTACATTTTGGTCCTTCAGGGCAAAATCCACATAAGTAATTGAAACACATAACGCGACGTGTATGTCTATGTCTACAATTTGGACCTTTTTGTAAAGAGAAAAAAAAACCGACAATGTATTTAAGATTTTCTTTCATTTTTTTTAAAGTTCATATTAACTTTTATTTAGTTTATGTAATTTATGTACCATGCCTGCAGAATCCTCGATCATACCAAGGACAATCTTTAATTTTTGACTCTGGATCTATGTGTAAGAAGGGGCATTCCTTGTTACTGCATGCATCTAAATACAAAAAAACAAAGACGAACAACAACACATGATTGGATTTGTTTCGTTTATTATTCGTTTGCCTTCCCAGATGGGGATCATTGTAAAAAGTATCACATACTGAATCGAGAATAGAAATAGCATTCTGGCATTTTTGTCATATCATATTCGTGCAAGAATTCGCACTGGTCTCCCTTCTTGCAAAGTCCTCGTAACCAATGTTTGCAAACGACCGTACGATCTCCCTTCACATGACGAAAGGGACAGGAGGCTCCTTTGCTGCATGTGCTCTTGGCGTAAAATTCACAAACGGCTGCACCCGATTCTGTCATGAAGAAAACATAAAGAAGGCAATTAAGTACAAAAAAACGTCAACATTTCCGTTATCTTTTGTACGCTAACTTATACGAGGTCCAATACCGATAACTTACTATCCATTCCTGGGAATGGTAAAGGTAAAGCCCCCAACTGCTGTTCCAACGCATATTCAATTTCAAATTTAATATGTTCTACGCTAGCTATTATCTCCTGCATATCTGAAATCACTCGATCTAGGTGCCCAACGTAAAATTTATTCCTGTAAATAGAAGGCATACGTCTTTCAAGACATACCACGGTTGTGATCACCACAGACTACAACCATCGCGACTCAGTCGCTTTTGCTTTCTGTTTTGCATGACAGATGGCGGTAGCATCTGAAAACGTCGTCAATCCGCAGCGCCTAAAAAATAACAATAGTGGAGAAACAAACAAAAATACTCGCTAACTACTATCATCTGTCTATTACTAAATAACCAGCAACGATAAAAAGGGGTTTTTGTTTGTTTTTTTAATACATAAATCGACACACATGTGTATAAAAATTAAATCTGAAGCGATGAGAGGTAAAACAGATGGGCAATAACTGCTCTTTTTAAAGGGAGTTCCTATTAATAAATAGCAAGAACAAGCTATTTAGGAAGGAAACAGCAATTGTTGGTCCTTTTAATAATTGTAATAAGAAAGCACGTTTGCAGCTGGGTGATTTATTATAGTTTACAACCGATTTAATTTAGATGTATCTATATCGTAATATACAGAGTTTTATTAATGTTTACAACTGAATGAAGTAGAAACAGGCAAAGAGCATGTTTTTGGCGGCAAAATCAAAAGACGGAAACAACCTCATAAATTTCATTGATTTATTATTTAGCTTTATTAGAGTTATTAAATTGATAGGAAAACATGAAATTTTATAGCTAAATATATAATTCCAAGCGAAATGCTTACTTTAATGAACAAACGCATGCGCAGTCGTTTTAATTATATAAAATTTCGAGTTTAAACTTTAGACACGCGGCTTCACTGTAGCACTAAAACTTTCTATGAATTATCAAAGAATTGAAAAACGTATCAGAAAGGAAATTTTAATCAAGTAAGTGGATACAATTTGTTTGCAAAAAAAAAAAATCTTTTACAAATGCTTAATTAACTAACCACTCGGAGAGCAGAGTTTTTTTTTATTTTATTTTATTTATTATTATTAATTTTTTATAGCAGTGAGAGAGCATGCCTCCTTCAACGTAATCATAACTTTTACCGCGAGTTTCGACCGAAGCCTTTATATATAATAACTTTTGAAAGAAACCTGAGGGGGGCGTTAATCCCCCAGATAGTGCTCGCACCCGGGCGCCGGATAGACTAGGGTCGCCCCTGTTTCAACATTTAACTATACTAGAATTTCTAATGGTGAAAAAAAATATATATATAAATAAATAAATAAATAAATAAATAAAAAACTATTAAATCATAACACCAAAAGGAGAAAATAAACCATTATTCGACATAAATTCCATTCTTGTGGAATAGTAGTTTCTTTTCTTCTTTTGGTGTTATACTATACTATTCTTATAGTGTCTACAGGTTTGGCTATCTTATATTTCTATTATTAAAGCATCCTTTTTAGAAGCATAGACTTCACGACTGGTTTAGGCAATTCATCATGCTACAGAGTGATCCAAAAGTCGCGCACATCGAAATAATAAAAGCAATACTATTTGATATAGTATTTACACAACACATGTATATTTTTACAACATATGCTCAAAATATAAAAGTTTCAAAGTAGCCGATGAAACTTTTCAACTATTACACTATTTATAGACAATCGAATTTGGATATGTGCGACTTTTGGATCACCCTGTATAAGGCAATAATAATAATAATAATAATAATAATAATAATAATAATAATAATAATAATAATATCTGATTATTAACAATGTAGTTTTAAAGTAAGAAAATTTCATTGAATAAATCATTACATTGTTGGCCATTTTACAATAATAATATTGAAACCATCAATAATAATATTGCGAAAAATGTAAAAAATAACGCCTTAATTCTTCTAATCCAATTATTCCATAATATATCTGAGTTTAAATTATAAGTAATCTATATATAACTCAATATTTATGAGATACACCGACGCGTTTTACCTTTTCGCATTGTCAAGAGAGTAATTTCAAATCGATGCGATTACAAAGAAAACAGTAGACTGTCCGGTTATCAATAAAGAGAAGACCATTTTGAGAGTATGATGAGAATATTCGGACTGTAAATATCCCGTCATTTGGGAGGGGTGCAGATTTTCCCTCTGATCATACCACCCTGAATATAATGGGTACTTTAATGAAAATGACAAAAAAGTTCTTGTTGCCTATCAGGGTACAAACATGAAGCATTTCAAGTTAACTAATCGACATCATGGAAACAATTCAAATCTACATTGCTTACTAAAATAGAACAAACATAATTTATTAAACAATCAAATAGTATACGATATTAAATAAAGAAATTAACAATTGGTAAACAATACAATAAAATAATAAACTATACCGTTATCTATTATTACGTAAACCCTAATTGTATGCACAGTCAAATGTTATAACTTCTACTTAACGCAGCGGTGTATTTATGTAATAAATACTGTAAATATTTTATAATTACTAACACATTCATTAACACTAATCCATACGGAAAATTTTAGGTGTGTGAAATTTTAGTCATTTTATGACCGCTTGAAGACGATCCTTTGGAAATGTTTCGAAAATGATCAGATATTGATTATGAACGTGTTTTGAGCGGCGTAGCAATTAATTTGCCATTGATAGAGTCATGCAAATGCAAATAATTTGAAAATGAGATGAGCGCCTCCTCTTCCTTTTATTTCATTGTGCTTCTGCCACTGTTTAAATAAAACTAGTCTCTCTCCGAGTGTCGCGTATGACAATATCAACTTTCGAACACATCCCAATTTAACCGATTGAATGACGACGACCTTCGATGGAATGCATTCGCAGTCAAGGAACTGTGAAGAGCAGAAGAGGAAGAAGAAAAAAAACAAACTTGTTGGTGGGTGGGGAGGGGAGGAAGAGCGACCGTCTGCGATGAATTCCAATGAAATGCCAGGCGCGACTCATTTTGCGTGCAGGACTCTATTCGTCCTCAACCTACATTGATTTGCTTATTTGTAATGATACCACCACTGATATCATCAGGATAACCTTTCAGATGAATCTATTTCAAAATATTCTGTTTTAATATGCGAAAATCGTCCTGAACCTCAAAAGAAAATAAAGAGTCAAATTTTTCTTGTTCAGTATTGCATTAAGCAACAATTAACGTTCATTTCATTCATTTTTTAAATAGCATATTTAAAGGCGAGTGAATTGTTGAGTACAATGCCAAAGTGCCTGGCAGAACAACAGAAAGCGTACACGTTCAAAATAGAAGTAAACTCTTCCATGATTTCTACAAATAAAACAAGTCATTTAACTGGTCACGCCTAAATATTTTCTCTCGGACAGAAAACAGTATTAACACGGTGCAACCTGCATAAAACCCACAATGACTTGTTTTAAATACGTACATACAGTTATTATACAAGAAATAAAGAAATACGCTAGGCAGAGACCACTTATTTTGGCAAATTTACTTCCACTTAAAAAGGTTATTTCATTCGTGCATTTCAACATTCGCCTGGAGAATGTCTAAGCGATACTCAATTTCGCACCACGTATTCTCCAATATCTTTATTATCTCTTGTTCTTTTCTTCCAAGTTTCAGTAATAGGAACTGATGGACTGAATACTTTCTCCTTAGCAAACCCCATAATGAAAGGGGGGGGGGGATCTCAAGAGGGGTAATGTCAGTGAAGGTTGCCACAACGATGGACCATTCCCTTCCTACTCATGTGTTTGGAAAGTATGCACCACTGGTGGTGGAAAACTATCCATGGCTAAAACTCTTCTGATGATTGTGCGAAGTCTAGGTAAAAGATTGCTAATATGGTGCAATCGGCCTCCGCCTCAACGCCTTCCATGGACGACTAGATCTCCGACAACCATGCAAGGAACTTGTCGAGGGACTTGTCCAAATTGTACAGGGTGATGAGGGCGTTCTGAAATGCCTTGTCTCTCAGCCTACACCACCAAACGACATGAAAAAGGGTGGCTCAATTTCTCAGCAATTGGAGGCACAGACAAATCTATAACATGGCACCCTCGTTCAAACTCTATTAGTTCCCTTCGAGTAGCCATTTCACTAGGATACGATTCCACTTGGGAGCTCTGCGTACTAAGAATTTGAACCGGTTATCGATTCCAACAACCTTCTTTGTAGGTTAAACCGTACCAATTGGCCTATGTAATGCAAAGCTTTCATGTTTTTATCTGGCATTGTTTTAAGAATAGGATACTCCTAATCAAGCCCTTGTAAATTTAAGTTTTCATAAGTCATAAATAGCAAAACATGAGGTTTAATGCACTCCACAGCGCCAGTTCTAGGAGTCTTGGCGCCCAATCAAGTATTGTCAACTTTATAATTTGGCGCACAATGCGATGCATCTTCTGCTTAACGTAGAAAGACAGCCCTGAGTACCCAATACTTTCACCCGGACATTTGAAACAAAATACTATTTTAACAGATGTAAAACGAGATCTACAATACAAGTTCAAAGGAATTATGTCCAATCTGAATTGTTGTTCCTAGAGGCAACCGATGACACTAACATGCAGCCGTATACTTGAATTTGTAATTGCCAATTGCACTGAAAACACACACACAGCTTTTCAACCTAAATCTCTTCCCAGAAATAGCTTCAGAAAGTCCTTAACACGTTAGCTGGTATCACATTTCATTGTCGTAACGTACAATATCTGACAAACTCCCTGCCCGAATCTAATTAGTATGTCTTCCCAAAAATTTTATTGCTTTTAAATAAGCCCAAAGTGTCCCAATATTTTTCTTGGGAGTCCAGTGTTTTCCTGCGGACGGACAGACCAAAACCATATTAAGTTTTTTAATTTTGGACGTACAAACATCGAAAAAAGTTTTGCATCACTCTTTGTAAACAATACAACTTTAAAGCAATAATAGCTAAGCTACTAAAGTGCACATTCGTTTTTGTATATCATCAGAGAATGGAGCTTCTGGGTGCAGAGCGCACTTGATCTACGTCTTTGATGCCAGAATCGCCAAACCTACATTATCTGACAAGAAGTTTGTAATTCTTTTGTTTGCAGTTGTGTAAGAGACATCAATTTCGTCGTTTTAATATATTCGCATTATTAAACTGCGCAGCAAGACCTGTCTTTTCCGCATACGATTTAAAAAATATTTCTCCCCAAAAAGTAATTGCGATGCTCAGGCCCCGCAGGGATCATTCAGCTATCAATAACAATGACCAGTATCTGAGGTTAACGGTCAGAAAAGATTCTCCAAGTACAACTTAGTACTCCACCCATACTTTTCTGAATTTGTAGTGCTGGCATAGAGTGTATGGGCACTCAACGACCATGGTGTGGCCTCTTTTAACGTGCTACACCAGTGTTTCTCAAACTTTTTCGAGTCCCCCCCCCCTCCCCCTTAGTACCATAAACTTATGCCGTACGCCCTTCAACCTCTCTGAAACGCTTCCCACACTTTGTGTCCTTACTTTACATCGTTCTCCATCTCTGGAAACCATTAAATGCAGTGTAATAGTTTATTTAGTGTGTTTATTTCACCCAAAAATCGTTTCAGCGCCCATCAAGGATGAAAACCTACTTGACTGTTCGAATAAAGCCATGTTCTGCTCAGCGGCAAAAACATTTACCTAAGCTCTGACAACCATTAGCAATGAATATGGAGGATGTCTGGCAACGTCCATTACCTGCAGGATCTTAACTCGTATCCATGTGCAAACAGCTGTGATGTATTGAGCTGTGAGCTGTGCAGTATTAGGACCATAGTCTGGAATCCCTTGTTGAGGCCATTCACGAAGAAGGTTTCTTCTTCAGGACAATACATTTGCTCATTCTACAAGGCGGCGTCGTACTGAAGGACTAGTCATCACCCATAAACCCGATAGAACATAAGAAAGATCTCCTTAAAATGTAGATCTGTACACATTTCTTTCCATCAATATGCACTCTGGAAGAGCTTCGTATGGCAGCTGTCGAAGTAAAAATAATATAATAACACGACAGTCGTTTTAACCTTGTTTCACACCGGAAAGGACAAACATATATACACTTCAGGGGCGCACATTTCCACATTGAGGGAAGGCTGACCTTTGATTTCCCGTGATTAGGTTGTTTTGATGAGGGAAGGAAAGGATTTTAGGGGCAAAAATAAACGCTTTGTGGAGAAATTTATTATCCTGGTCGTTTAGGAAATTCATGTTTCTCCTTGTCTTTTTTCTTTCTTTTGACTATCCCTGAGAACTGATTACGACAAACCTCTTCCAATGCACAATCCTTTGTCCTTATTCCAATCCTTATGGTCATTTGATTCCGTATTCTCCGTTCTCAAAAACTCCAGTAGTGAAACACTTTCTTTGATGTGTATATTCCATTTACAAATAAGCTGGCATCTAAAATTGGTGAGAGGGATACGTACGGATATCTCACTCTTTCTAAGTCGCTTCAGCGACTTTAGAAAATATACGGTATCAAAACGCTTCAGTAAATAAGAGGGTAAATTTTATATATACTGTATATATTTCCCCCCCTAAACTGATTATTGTTATATGGATATGGCAAATTTTTAATTAAGTTTAAAGGTGCAAAAAAGGGGGTCTACTTACGGAAGTCTCATCGCAATAAGATTTTCCAAAATTTCTTTTTCAAAATTTCCATGAAGGAATAAAACCGAGCGAAAATCACTTTCGTTCAGCTGGCTGCCCATCATTCTTGACTTGTGGCAACAATAAACAACAGTTCTTAACCATCAATCTCAGTCCTTCAACAAGATAACAATGATTTGCGTCACCTTATCCATCTAGTCACTAGAGAGTGACATTAAATGAAATGACATTTTTAAACTATTATTAAGCCCGAAGTGGAGGGAAGGGTAAATATTGATTGCCACGATGACTATACACTTGTCTTCTTCTTTTCCAGCACTTAGTTTATTCCTTGAAAAAATTAATTTTCAAACTACAAATACATTTATAAAGATTTACTGTTTTAATTTTTTTAAGTATTCAAAACTTTACAACCGCCTAAAACTGGCTGTAATAGATATTCAAGCTATTCGCTAAAGATTCTGGTTTTACAACGGCATCATGACAAAAATTAAAAAAAAAAAAAAGAAAAGAGAGATATTCCGTTCTCAAATATAATAACAGAAAAAATATTCTTTAAAAATACGAAAAAATTCTCCATTTTATTAAGTACACAAAAAATATTTGTTTATTTAAAATCTAGAAACTGACAACAATACAACAAATAATAATAATAACTGCACCTCTACTTACAATAATAATAATAATAATAATAATAATAATAATAATAATAATAATAAACTATTACTTCTTCTTCTTCTTCTCACAGCTTATCCTATTTTCTTATATGAGCCTTTTCCGAAATGTGCGATTTCCACCAGTCTTATATCTAGATTTTCTCTTCCATCTAGTTCTTCTCTTCCCTATCTTTGCTGATGATTTCTTTTCAACTTTTCCTTGGTCCGCCTCTTTTCCGCGTACCTAACAATTCCATTCTCATTACCTTCTTTCTCATATAATGGTCCTCCCTCCTCATGACGTGATCAGATCATTCCAAAATAATAGACTATTACTAAATATTGCAAAAGTTTATATCGAGCATGTAACCGACAAGGGCTACACTTAATTTTAATTGCAAAACCATGTTAACGAGGCGGATCTTATCGTTCTTGGCTCTTGAGATCATCGTGTCGCGGGTTCGAATCCTGCTGAGGGCTTGAAAGACCAAGCTAAGCCTTAGTAGGTTGATCCCCTGCTAGGTTAAATTTCAAATAGATCCAATGGCTAGTTAACATCCTCGACACCGAAGAGGTAAACGAGAAAAAGAAAAGTAAGAGATAGAACTAATCATACATTCTTTATGAATCATACATAATAATCATACATCCAGTCAGAGATGCAGGAATGAACAAACAATAAATAAACGGTGTAATAATAATAATAATAATAATAATAATAATAATAATAATAATAATAATAATAATAATGATTAGGGTATTATAACATTTGTAATAAAAGCAGTTGTTTTTAAAGTCTTTTATAGTGTTTTAAAACTTTACACCGTTCCGTATAAAGACTGAATGTAATTAATTAAAATATAATTCTGTCCCGTATAAAAATAATAATAAAGGCTCTAGTATTGGTGGCAAACGATGAAAAAACGATCGGAAATCCAGGAAAAAAAAAAGGAATACTGGCTGAGGTGCTGCAATGATAATCTACAGAGTTATATGATAGAAATCCGCCCTGGATGGACGTATTGGATTACAATCAATAAATTAAAAATTAAATTAAAAATCTATAATTATACAAATTTGTAACTCGTCATTTTGTACATAAGACATAGTTTTATGGAATCACTTCAGTCAGTTTATTAAATAAACTTTATTTCAATTAGTTTTTCATCTATTCAAATACTTTATTTGTAAATACAAACAAAGGTCAGAATCTATGACCACTTAGATACAAGGTAAAGAAACAAAATAAAAAAAATAAAAAAAACAAAAAAAAGACAACATTAAATCCACAAAGCAGCCGAATTTTATACTGTATAAAACTTCTGTTTTTATGGATTTAGTGGGTTTCTTGTTTGTTTCTTTAACCTTGTACTCTATTTGTTCTTTCTGCCAAAAGAAAATTTATTACATGTGAATAAGTGAGGATACACTCGATGAATAGAAGAACAATTATACATTTCGAGGGGTCTTACATTCAACAAAATTATGGCAAAAATTCATGAATCTCGATAATTTGATCAAGATTCAGAGAATTGTTAACAGATTCAAAAGTTTGTCGGAATTCCTGGAATCCTCCGAAGATTCACAGATTCACTACGGGATTCAGAGATTCGTGTAAGATTTATTTAAGATTCAATGATAAAATCGAGATTTACGCGAGGAAATTTCAAAATAAACAGACGCTTATCAGGTTATTTCGCTATGACAAAACAAAATACATGTAAATAAAGAAACCAGACTCTGGTATTGTTCTTAACCGAGTTTCCAACACTGCTCACATTGGGGTTGGCTTATACAGAGTGAACGAAAACAATAGGGACAAACTTCAAGAAACAAAAAAAAATCACATACAGGGTTTGTATAAAAAGTATCGGGAACAATTTTTTCTTGCGTGACTATAGTTCACAACAAGCTCGCACAAAGCGTGCTCGGTGGTGTGGGGTCTGACCTTCAAAACGCGCCAAGCGTCAGACGCCTGCGAGCGTTTGTTCAGGCTAGATCGAAGTTTTAGTGGACCCCTAGTCGAGTGACTCGGTGCAAGCTCAAAATGTAGCGAACGATTGAACAGCGGTACGCCATCAAATTTTGTGTTGGACTGGGGAAATCGGGTACGGAGACGTTGGACATGATTCGCACAGTGTTCAAGGATGAAAGCATGTCACAAACCGCAGTTTTTAAGTGGCACAACCTGATGCAAAACGGCGTCGCGACGATTCCCCAACCCCCTTACAGTCCCGACTTGGCACCAGCAGACTTTTTCCTATTTCCAAAAATGAAATCCTCTTTCAAAGGACACCACCGTGGGACCTTCCGGAATCTGCCTACCAGGAAGCTTTTCAGTCGTGGAAAAGCCGCTGGCAAAAATGTGTCGACGCTCAAGGGATGTAATTTATTTTGAAGAATTTTAAAGTTTTATAGCAATATCTGAAATAAATCTATTTTTCCGAAACTTTTCTCGACACTTTTTATACTCACCCTCTATGAACATATGGCCAGAAATGGACGGTTTGCCTGTATAGGACATGACATAACTGTCGCAGTAATTGCGCTAACGTTGCAAAAGATGTTCGAAGCGGCCTGTTTGAGAAGCAGTGCAAGAGTTCACACGACAAGAGGACCCCTTCTCACACAAATCCTGAAAGATTGTTGCAGATATTTTGTGAAACTCATTAAACACTTTACCTTGCAGATCTTGTCATTATATCTTCACAACCACATTCACGACACAAGGATGAACAAATGAACGGATACGGAAAGGCTTAACCAGACATCAACTCGATCTTCACAGAGTGAATTGCTCCCATAGCCAAAAGCAGGAACTGTTTCGTTTTTACGAGAATCTCGTTCGATATATCGGCTCGAGAAGTCAGATTCAGGATTTAAAAACATGAGATTCAGAACAGTTTCGGTGAGATTCGCAGAGATTCATTTTATCTTTGTCAAAGAGCTAGGGTATTGTCAGACCCCTCGGTTTATTTATACCAGTGCAAGGGTTAAATTGTTCTGGCGCCCCTAGGTGGCGTTTCGACTCAGTTTCACATAGCCTTAATGATTATAAAGGCTCTCTAGTTTCACATCTAAAGCTTTAATTAACAATTAGAGATATACCCCCGAGTCAAATTAGATTTTCAAAATATCGTTGCTAGGAAAAAATCATGGACAAAGGCTGATCAAGCTCTACGTCTTCAAAATCCTGTAACGAAGCCTTGTTAGGACCGATAGGTACTTACGTTTTCACAATGTGCTTTCGTCCGTCTGTCTGTTGGTGCTCTAGCGTTCGAACGTTTCCACATTTTAGACTTCCGTTATCGCCACTCGACAACTTAGGTAAAACGACAGCCACTACTTAACTACTTCCGGTTCAAAAAGTTACAAGGGCTCAGGTCAAAAACTCTCACCGGTGAGAAGCGTTAGCGCTTGGTCGGTCAGAAATCCCAGTGAGAAAACTGTGACGTCATTTTAACGCGGTCAGAAACGCGAGTTAGTGCTGCTATGCCTAACCGGTTAGTCCCACCGTCCTCACCGAGAAAAAGACGGTTAGCCCAGTGAGAAATTACGTCATCATTCTCTCACCGGTGAGGGTTTTTGACCTTAGCCAAATAAAAGAGGGGACCACGTTTTTATCAGAATACGATTCCATGTATAAATGGTCTGTGCATTGATCAATGTTTTTCTCTTTGTCATTCGATAGCTAAGACAGAGAAAAGGCTTGTGAATTAAGTGAAGACACGATGGTCTTCCCTGGTGGTCAAAATTGGTTCAATGGTACGTGTTGTAATGGTCCGTTGGATACTTTCAATGCTAAGATATGGCATGTACGAGGGCGCGTCAAATGAAAGTGAGCCAATGCGAATATATGACAAACGGAGTACTCCATGAGCATTTAGACATGTGTCCCACTGCCTAACGAGTCGCGTGATTCCTTTCTCATAAAACTCCTTGGGTTGCTGCTTCAAAATGTCCGTAACTGACTCCTT